>JARHVA010004004.1:585000-657500 GCA_037957365.1 Torreya grandis
AACTGAAGAGGCTCCTAATGATTCATTTGAGTGGGTTAGGGACTATTTTATATTGTAATAACATAGTAAAGAAGATGAATGCTTTAATTTATTCTATATTATTGATGAAGATGCTTCCATAACATACCCCATGAAGCCAAAATAAATTCTAAATTATCCAAAAACAAGTGAAAGATAATGAAAAGACTTATTTGAGTTCTTAGAAGTACGTTATGTGCCTTTTTAAAGAGACTATAATCTAGATGAGGTTGAGAAGGTAAGTCCTTTTAGCATGCCATCCCAAGATTTTAGTTCATTTGATATTGATTTATTTGATGTTTTCAAATTTGGCTATCAAATCCTTGATCAATTTGAAAACCTTGAAAAAGATGACACCCTCCCTCTAAGTAACCAAAGAGAAGAACCCAATGAAGAAAAGAAAAAATACCTCAAGCTTATTCAATATATTGAGACTCTTTTTAGATCTACATATCCTTTTTAATATGTTGATATGGTGGTTATAAAAATTGGATAACATGCTCAAGAATATGTTGATCAAATCATATATCAAGAAGACCCTAATGAAGCTAGGGTCAGTATTTAGAGATCCTTGAAGAGCTTGAAGAAATTTCAAAAGTTGAAAGCAAAATGATAGCCCTAAAGATATAATAAAAGGCCAAGAATAATTTTATTGTGAACCATTAGAAGTTAAATTTGTAACTATTATTATAAATTAGAATTTGATCACATTGGAGAGCTTTCTCAATGATTAACAACAAGAGGAGTTTGTCTATACAGGATATGTTATAATTATGTGTGATTTTAACCTTACCTAGGTTAAGTTTGTGTTTTTACCAAGGGTTGATTATTTTTTACCTCAGTTATTTTATTTATTTATTGTTGAACTTTACTCAACCATATGCACGTATTATTTGAAAACTGATTATTTATAGTTTTCTCATTTTGTGCTTATGACAAAAAGTTTGTTCACACACAACAAACTATTTGTGTTATATACTACACTATATAGTCATAGGTTTAATGATATAAGATATACATTTTTCATTATTTTGTTTTAGGAATTGGTTATGAGTTTATTAATAAGTATTTGTAGATATTTCCATTGTATTCCTATCCTCCAAGTTGGTCCTATGGATCATTTGCATTTTAAAAAGCTTCTTTCATAGTTTCAGAGCATTTTGGAAGCCTTCGATTATAGGTTCTCTTGCTCGCAATTCTTATTAATATCCATTTTTTTAGTTCCTATACTTTTCTAGATTTTTTCTGGTATTTTGTGAATTCTACATACATTCTAGTAATATTTGATGACATACATTTACTAGAAAGTTTGTACTTGCAAAAAAAATTATAAAGCAAAAAATTAGTTTTTTTTTTTTTTTTAAAAAAAAAATCTTTTGGAACCCCTATAATCAGCCATAGATTTCCTTTTTTTATAATTAAATGTATTATATAATATTATATTGATTTTAGTCTCATCTTAGCCTAGCTTGTACCATTGTGCATCAGGCCATACACTTTTTTGGGAGTTTTCTCCAATTCCTATCTCCAAGCAGTTTTTTTTTAGAAAATTTTACAATAAATTATTGATACCAGGCCGTACATGACCAGAACTAAATATTTTTTTATGTGGAGGGATTAAAAACTATTTTTTGGTCCATTCCGAACTTAGACTTATAGTTGTGTAGTACGTTGTATCACATTTGCAAGTTAATCTCTTTAGGCACTCCCAAAGTACCAAATAAGTTTTTTTTGAAGAATTAATCAAATATTCTATATTTTGGGCCCTTATAATGCCCATGAATAATTCAAAGAGATTTTTAGATGAATGGGAAACTCCCTCTCATCCACTCACACATGTGTGATTCTATTTGTGGCTAGTTTTAATCATTTTTTTCTTGGAAAGTGGATAAAACTCAGTTTTTTGACTTACATTTTCAAATTTTGAAATTGGAATTGTGGAAAATGAATTTTTATTAAGACTTTTCTCTTTTAAGAGGTATTGGGGTCAAATCCCATCACCTATTATTTTACACAAGTCATTTTTTTGTTTCACAAAACAATTGTTTTTGTGAAAATCATTTTGTGGCCACAATTTTAAAATTATAAAACGTAATGTTTTGAATTATTTTTCCAAGAGGTGGATTTATATTGTAATGGGAGGGGTTTATTTTTTTGAAGATAGTGTATAATTTCTATGTTTTTTTTTTAAGTCATCTTCATCTTCGAGAATGGATTCTTGATTATTTAAACCCGTCAACTCCATAAATTATCATGTTTGAAAGATAAAAATATAGTAAATTCTACATTCAAAAGGATTATGGAGAATTTTTTATGACAACACACATGAAATATTCACCACTAAAAAATATAATTACGCATATGGTTGCAATCAGGATGAGGCACTTGGATTGATTGGCTTCAATGTTTGAGATAGTCTTCAATCTACATCATAGGTTCCAAAACACCAAAAGAGGTATTGGATAAGTTTAAAAACCTATTTGGAAAAATAAATGAATTAAAAATATTTCAATTAGATGCATAATTGAGTGATTTATCTCCATCATATTTCCCTTCTATTGATGAATTTTTGGAAAAAATCAAATTTATTCGATCACAGTTCAAAGCTAGTGAAAAGGATAAAAGTGATAAGTTGTGCATCTTCATGATTTTCTCTAAATGTAAAGGACCATATATTATATTTTCATCTACTTTTTATACCATGATGGATACATTAGGTGATGAATTAAAATGGCCTTCCTTTGAATTTTTTTGTGAAAGACTAACTAGAGAGAAAACAAAATAGATGGCCCTAGATGCTCTACCTAGTTCTAGTCATGCCTTAATGGCTAACACATCAAAAGGAAAACCATCACCTAAATCAAAGTAGAAGACACTATATTCTAGTAAAACTATAGATACCACTACATAGTTTTCTCAATCTTCTAAGAACAAAAAATAATTTAAGAAAAAGAAGAAAAATTTTGGTCCTTGTAGCTTTTGTGGTGGTCCTAATCATGATGAAAGTAGATTTTTTAAGAAGATGGTAGAATTAGAGGAAGAAATGGAACATCATAAGATTGTTATTCCTTCTCCATTCTCTACTTCTATAAGAAAAGGGAAATCACTCTCAGTCATGGCTATATCTTCATCACATGATCAGTGTAATTTTAACTCAGGTGCCTCTCATCATCTCAAACATTCTTAGGATCTCTTTTATTATATTATAGATTATAGTACATCACATATTGTCATGTGGAACTCTTCATAAATTGATGTTTTGAGATCAGGTAATATTAGCAAACAAGATGGTTATTTTATGATGTATTACTTATACCCCAAATATCTTTTAATCTTCTCTCTATGTATCAAATATGTCATTCGGTTCTAGTAAAAATTTGGAATTCACTCCACATGATGTTGTAATAAGATAAAGTAATGATCCTAGTGAGATTGTTTCTACAGGTATAGTAGATCATTCTACAAAACTTTACACTTTTGATAAGTTTGAGTCTTCTTATACGACTTATGGTTCTTCACTTGTAGTACATGGTGATAGTCTTAGCAAGTTGTGGCATGAAAGGCTAGGGCATCCAAGTTTTGGTTATATGAAGAAAATGAGTACATGAAATCTTTTAAATGGCCTTCTTAAGGTCTCATATACTAATGAAATATGTCTTGGATGTCTAGTTGGTATATATTACCAAGATCTATTTCCAATTGGTAAGGCCACATGTGGACATGCACCCTTAGAGTTGGTTCATAGTGATTTGATGACTTTTCCAACACATTCCTTTTTAGGGGAAAAATATGTAGTCACATTCATTGATGATTTCACTCATTAAACTTGGGTATATTTTCTCAAGTTGAAAAGTGAAGTATTTGAGACCTTCAAGGCTTTCAAAGATTTTGTTGAAAAAAATCATCTCTTTCTCTCAAGAATATATACACAAACAATGGGGGAATATGATAGTAATGTGTTTTCATATTTATGTAAGGAACATGGCATTATACATCAGTTCACTATACCATACACTCCCCCAAAAAATGGTGTAGTAGAGAGGAAGAGTTGAACATTAAAAGAGATGGAAAATTACATGATTCATTTTCAAAAATTAGGTTCACAATATTGTACTAAAGTAGTAAATTCTGAAAATTACATTCAAAACTGCATGCCTCAAAAAGTTGTGTAGAATATGACCCCTGAAGAAGCTTGGTCTAGGATCAAGCCTGATATTTTAGATTTTTGTGTCCTCAATAATTATGCATGGGCAATTATTTTGATGACAAATAGAAAGTATTAGAGAAAAAATCCAACCACTTTTATTTATTTTCTTTTGGCTATTGTGAAGATGTAAAATCTTACCACCTTTTTGATCATGTCTCACATGATGTATTGTTTCGATGGGATGTATGTGTTGATGAGCTACCCACTCCATATTAGTCTACATCTTGTAATTCTTCTCTTTATCCTCTTAATTCCTCTTCTATAGAGGATAGTGAGGATTTGATTTCTGTTGATCATGATGAGGATGATTTTGATGTTGCACCTATTCAGCCACCATAGCCATCTACTTCATCATCTATGCCCAAGTGGGCATAGAGCACTCTTCGAGAAGATAGTTCTTTTGATCGTGATCTATTTGAATCTCTTCACACTCACTCATATATATATAGTGTTTCTCTTATGGGAAAATCCATTAGTAATGATCCAGTATTATGTTTTAAGGCCATTGGTAAACTTGAGTGGGATGTTGCTACGTATGATGAGTATTCTTCATTGATGAAGAATCATATATGTTATCTTGTTCTTCTTCATAAGGGAAGAAAAATTGTAAGATGTAAATGGGTCTTTATGACCAAATATGTTGCAGATGGATTAGTTGATAAGTACAAATCTAGATTAGTAGCTAAGGGTTTTTCATAGGTTAAAGGAGTATATTACTCTAAAAACTTTTCCCTTGTAGCTAAGATGGATTCTATTAGGTTTTTACTTTCCCTTGTTGCTTCACATCATTGGTCAATGTTTTAGATAGATGTAAAGAGTGCCTTTTTGTAGGGTGATCTCTAGGAGTATATCTATATGAAGCAGTATTCAGGATTTATATAGGACTCATCATTAGTTTGTAGACTCCATAATTCTCTTTATGGTCTCAAACAAGCTCCTTGAGCTTGGGATGAGAAGATGGACTCTTTTATTTTGAGTTTTGGTTTCCATCATTATGAGTTAGATCACAATGTGTATATTCTAAAAATAGGTGAGGATATTGTGATAATGGTTTTGTATGTTGATGACCTTATCCTCACTTGTAGTTTAGGCTCCTTGATTCAAGACATCAATGATAAGTTGATAGATAGGTTTGACATGATAGATCTAGTACTTTTGCATTATTTTATTAGTCTTTAGGTTCATCAATTTTTTTAGGGTATCTCCATTGGATAATATAAGTATGTGACAAATATTCTTCATAAGTTCGGCATGGCTAATTGTAAGCCTACCCCCCCCTCCATATCAGTTAGGTGTTGTCTTATCTACCACTTGCATTAATCCTCTTGTTGATTTGACATTGTATTAGTAACTTGTAGGTAGTAGTTTATACCTAACTCATACACATCTTGACATTACATTTGATGTGAACCTTATCTCTTGATTTTCACATGAGATTCATTTGTTAGAAACCAAGCATATTTTATGTTACATTCAAGACACCACACACTTTGGTATTTAGTACACACCATAGATTTATCCACATATTTTTTGATACAATGAATTATATTAGGCTGGTGATGTTTGCACTCACAAATGCATGAGCAGATTTACATTCACACTTGGTTCTGGTCTAGTTACTTGGTTATGAAAAAAGTAGATAGCTATTCCATTATCTGCCACTAAGGTAGAGTATCAAAGTGCAATCAAATCTAGCTAGGAGATCCTTTGGATTTGATAGTTGTTTAGAGAGTTTGGTTTCACATAATAGTGTTCTACTATTCTTTGGTGTGATAACCAAAGTTTGATTGCTATTTCATGCAATCCTATTGAGAATCAGTACACCAAAGACATTGAAATTCATATGCACTTCATTTGATAACTCATTCACAATGGATTTATTTCTTTGGAGTTTGTGCATAATGTTGGACATATTGTTGACATCTTCCCTAAAACTTTAGCTTCTCCTCATTATCTTCAATTATGAGAGATACTTGGGTTAAATGAAGTTGTATTTGGGTTTATTTCCCATGAAATCCCACCTTCCTTATTTTATTATGTTTTGATTTGTTTCTACATGGGTACTTTATCAAGCCTAATAGATGGGACCCATATGTGTTCATCATTCTCCCTATGTTTCACTTATGGGAGGGTGTTGTAATTATATGTGCTTTTAATCTTACCTAGGTTAATTTTGTGTTTTTACCAAGGGTTAATTATTTGTTACCTCAGTTAGTTTATTTGTTTTATTGTTGAAATTTACTAAGCCATATGCACGTATTATTTTAAATTTATTATTTTTTGTTTTCTCATTTTGTGTTTATGATAAATAGTTTGTTCACACAACAAACTATTTGTGTTATATATTACACTGCATAGTTTTAGGTGTAATGATATAAGATATAGAGTTTTTATTATTTTGTTTCAAGAAGTAGTTGTGAGTTTATTAAAAATTATTTGTAGGTATTTGTATTGTAGTCTTATCTTATGAGTTGATCATGTGAATATTTTACCTTTCAAAAAGCTTCTTTCAGTATATTTTTGGATTCAATTGATTCATTAGAAAAAAATAAAGAGGTTGACAAGAGGGAAAAGAGTTAATCCAATAAGAACAACCTCTAAGAAATAGTTTATTCTTCATCTTTATGAACCACATAGAGAAGATCTAACACAATTTTCTTTTGATCTAGGTGGAATGAAGGTATTTTGAGCCTTATATATATTAGTTTATCATTTTTATTTCTCCCAATACTTTTAGCACGTGTTTTCCTAGTTGTTTATTGTTTCTCTTTTCCATAAGTGCCTCTTGGTATAGGTGTGTTTCTTGTTTGTTGTGTGTTTAGAAAGGTAAAATCAATTATCTCACCCTATTCTAAAATCTTGTGATCAATTATCAAGTCATAAATAAGGTTTATTGCTTAGTGTTCAAACACTCCATATCCCAATGGACTAATAAGGTTCATGATGTAGTTGTTTAATAGGCCAATGAACCCTTGTGAGTCACTAAAAATGTTGATATTTTAGCCTCCTAGGATAAAATTCAACCTTACCATCTGAAACCAAACCATTGAATCATCTTACCTTGTAGAGAGGTCTAATGAGGTCTTTTGCAATGCATTTTAGTATTGTTTAACATTTATTTTCAAAAGTTAAGTTTAATATTCCATTTTATTAGGCTTATTAAATCACTCTTATACCATGTCCAATGTCCTTCAAGTTGGTGGAGCTAATCAAAATAGACCCTTTTATATCATTTAATATTTAATTAAGGTCACATTGTACTCTATTATGTTTTTACACCTAGCTAAGAGATCAATTACACCATTTTATAATGTATATTCACTCTTAAAGCATATTTATTCATTAATTAAACTCCAAATATAGCATAATGATAGGAAAGAAGACAAAATAGATTATTATAAGTTATTGTTGACCAAATTTTGGTCTACATACCAAAAATATGCCTAGTCTAAGAGTTTAGTGGAAGGAGCAGGATCTTCTTTTCTACAGTTGGAAAGAGTAGGTATCTCAATAGTTTTTCATGGTGTCCAAGCCTTCAAGGATTAAGAAACATTTCAAGTGTATTTTAAAAAATATCTAAGTATAAAAATCATTTTGGGCCCACTTTTTACTTGAATTCTTTTAGGCTTTCCTTTTTTAAGCTAATTCTTTCAAGACTCTTTCTTTTAGGCTAAGTGTTGAATCCTTTCAGAAAAATTATCCTAGACAAAGTTTCTGAAGGTATGAATCCTTTTAGACAAAATGTTTGAAGAAAAATATAAGGACCTATTTTTTTTGATAAAATTATCTAAAGAATTTTCCTAAATGATAACTCTTCAATAAAATGGTCCTTTCCAGAAATCCTGAAGGATAAGTCTTCAAGTGTCCAAAACACTTTTCCCAAGGGATCATTCTTTGAGAAAGTGAACCTAAACATTTATTTCAAAGGATATTTTTTCCATGTAAAGTGGATAAAATATTTTTTTAGAAGGGTCTTTTCTCAATAAAGTGAACCATTCTAAACTTCTGAAGGAAACAACCCATAGGGATTGTGATCTAGACAGTTCTGTGAACATCATTTTCAAGATATAGGAAATAGCCATTTAAATTCAAAAGTATAGGATGGCCCCATAAGTGTCAAATTCAAGAAAAGGAGATAGCCATTGATTTTTAAATAATCATGGTCTAATGACCCAATGTGAACAGGTTTATGGATTAAATAAGTGGACCTAAATGAGACTCTGTAGAGTGTAAAGATTTTGAAACACTTTGAGTGAGCTTAAAGTATATGTTATCAATATCACAAGGGAAAAGTCTATATGTTGTAGAGGCCTTAAAGGAGGTCAAGGCTAATTGTAATGATTATGTAAATGTAAGATATCCATCTGGTTCTTCATTGTATGTTCATCTTGATATTTGGGTCTAGTAGTAGAAAGTATAAATAAGAAATTTGTAGAGGCCATATCTAACATGTGTAGATGAATCAGAGAAAATTGGTCAAATGGGTTTCTTATCATTTATGTCAAGATCATATGCACCAAATCTCAAGTCCTCCACCAAATCACATCAAAAGATATTAAGGTCCAAATTTACCTCCTCAGTCACTTTTTGCATGTTTTTATATACTTAGCCATTTTCATAGGATATCAACAGAGCTAAGTGGGTATTTTTTGGCATTAGATATCACACATGTGATACTTTAAAGAGAAAATGATCACATGGGTTTTCTGATTTTAGTCCTAAGTGTCTACACACCAAGTCCTAGATCATTTTTTAAATCATAAAAGAAGTTATGCATGTGCAAAGTTACCTCTTCAATCATATTTTACTAATGTTTTCTATACATATCCATTTGAGCTCAACCATCACTAGGATGTCATGTAGAATAATTTAGAGCTATCAACTTGAGAAGTTTATATCTTCACGCAGAAGGATTTTGAGACCAATAGATCAAAAGGGTTTATTCCTTTTAACCTCAAGAATATCTTCAACAATTTTGATGCCCACATGATTATTTTGATTTAGTTTATAGGCCTTTGATGTGGGACTTGAAACATAAGACATTCGAATGAGAGTAAAATTAAAGCCACTTCAAAAACCCATATGAGCTTAAATTTCATGGTCTATGAGATGTCAGTCATGTTCTATAGAACACTAAATAATAGTCAATGGGACATCAACTTTAAGAAAAGAAGAAAGATAGATCTTATTGAGTGTAAATTTGATAATCACAAGACTATAAATTATGGCCATGAAAACATCATCGGATATGAGAGAGGATGTCAATTTTAATATCATGAAGTATCCATAAGCTTTCAAATAGTGGGTCCCAATAAATCAATGGTTAGAATTTGATCAAGCATTTAGATCTAATGATGAACAAAGGTTAAAGAGTTAGAGGATCCAAAGATCAAATGCATGTATGATAATTAGGACAAGCACATTTACTTGGCATAATATAGATGACTCATGAGTATCTATGCAGACATATTAATAAATCAAGACAAGGTCAATAAGTTAGCATACTTATAGATCTAATAAGCATAGAGATAGTTGGACATGATATTTATGAGCCTATTTTACTATTGATAGCTAATAAACAAAATCAAGCTCTAGACCTTTTTGATGAAAGTCAAAGAGGCTATTTTATATCTAGATAAAGTAAGTATCAATGGTCTAAGCTTGAAGGTAAACTAGAGTTGAACTAGGGCCATAATTTAGAGATCAAACATTACCAAAAATATCCTTATAGGTCAGATAGATCCTTTGGGTCTAATACCAAAGGTGAAGATAAACTAGTGACTGTGAAGTAAATTTAGGTAGTTTGTATACTTTCATAGATATTGTGACTATGAGAAAACTAATGGCCTAAGATTGGTTTTCACTATTAGTGGACATATGTCTTACCTCATTATGGTTCACATTTTCAAGTTCTTATGGTCACCAAATATAAATGTGGCACATTTTAGCTAGTTCTAAGACATGATCATCATTAGCAGATCAAGTAAATAATGACATAATTCAAAGAAAAGATCTGGTAGTTGGATATAGGCAATAAACATTTAATTCTTTTATAGAGTTGGTTCCTTGTTGATAAGATCTAAGTCAACATCCTTGAGAGTGTTAATCCATTGAAATTGGTTGGGCCTTTTTGAATGTAGGGATCTCTCTCTCTCTCTCTCTCTCTCTCTCTCTCTCTCTCTCTCTCTCTCTCTCTCTCTCTCTCTCTCTCTCTCTCTCTCTCTCTCTCTCTCTCTCTCTCTCTCTCTCTCTCTCTCTCTCTCTCTCTCTTCTATAAATATATGTTTCTAAGCATTGATATTGATCCTTGATCCCTCTTTTTAGTATGACCAGACTCTACCAAAATTTGTACTGCAACATCTTTTGTTGTAATAGAGACTAAATTCCATCCTTTTATAAGCCAAATTCAAGTGTTTTCTATGAATTCATGCAATATTATCAAGTGAATGTATGTTATTTGCTTATGTCTATGTTTTTATCACCTTCAGGAAGTGCATAATAGTCTCACAAGTCATTACAAGTGTAATCTATAGTTTATTATCTAGTTTGAAAGTGGATATCTACCCTCTCTTGCTCTTTTGGTAACTAAATAATGCCTTGTTCTAAAATATTAATGTGAGATTGATGTTCTTTAGTCTTAAGAGTATCTTATAGTATGTTTTGTGTGAGTTAGAGTGACTAGATCATTGGTGCATCACCACTTTTTACATGCTTTTATATGTTTTATCAAATCTCGCTTCCTTTTATAGGCAAGTACTAGTTTAGGTTTAGTGTAGGTGATTGTTTCATAAAGAAGACAACCTTTTCTAAAGGTCTGTCCATTATTACAATACCTACAGCCTAAGATTAACCCAATGTTAGAGTATATTTTAGTAGGAAGATCTAAATAATCCCCTCCTTAGCTAGGGTGAAAATATAGAACACCAATAATTTTGGAACACCCACTAAGTTTATTTGGTATAATTAAAGTTTGAATATTGAGAAAAAATATTTTCAATAGCAAGAAAGATATACAATCATCAAAATTTGAAGATCCTTTAGGTCACAGAGATCGTAGCATCTTCTAGATAATACTTTCATGCCAAAGGTTACAATGTGAGCATCAAGTAAAGGTACTTACTTTGAACATATTCAATCACCTTCTACTTCTTATAAAAAATCAAGATTCAATATTACAAGGCCTTACCCTTCAAAATAAAATTCAACCTCTAGTCAAGCTATTATTTTAGTCCAATCTATTATCCCCATAAGCCAAATCCCTTTTGCCCAAATGGTTATTAGGAATCAAGTGTTTACCCTATTTAATAAGTCTAGTCCCCTAAATTTATCCCAATATGACGATTTTATTATCTCTACCCTAAAAAGTAACCCTTTCTTCTCTAGATAATGAGACAAAACTACTATTATTAAGCATGTCCAAGATGTTGCCAATCTATATTTTGTTCATAATATTACTCAAGATAATGTGGCTATCAGATTACTTATTGTTTCCTTCAAAAGGAAATAATTGAAATGGTATATGAATATGACTTTGACCTGTATTTCTACTTAGGATGAGTTAGGTCTAACCTTGGTTAAATAATATGAATAAAAGTTTGATCATCTATCTTTGGTTTAACAATTGACTACCATAAAAAGGTACCCCCATGAATTCATGCCTAATTTTAACCTCAGTTTTCAAAAAACATGGATTATGATCCCTACATTGGTTAGACCATCACCATAGTATGCAGTTTTTTACTACCTTGAGGCACTTAAGTTTGATATAAGTGTCATGATATAATCTATGGGTGGTAATAGCTTGCCAAATGCTTATGAGATTGTTATTAGAGAAGAAAATAGCTTAATTCAAGTTGGAAAACTTGCCCTAAGTCCTATAATGCCATTTTTTATAGAATTATAACCTAATCCTCCTCTTCAAGTTCCCTAAATTCTATCTATATCCCCTATTCCATCTCCAAAATTCCAAGGCATAACCCTTGCTAATCAATCTAGTGAGATTGGTGATCTAAAAAACATGTTACAAGATTTTGGAGATGAGATTATTTCATTCAAAAGACAACAATACCAAGGTAGACCTTATCAATAAAAAAACTAGAGTACTTATTAGTATTTTAATAACCAAAGACATCATCATCAAGATTTCAAGGATACTAAGCAACCTTATCAAAATCAAGGGTCTGTAACCCAAACTAAGCCATATGCAGCCCTTGATCTTGATCCCAATGTACCTTCCATCTCAGAAGACATTTTTCCCCAAAATAATGTGATGTAAGATCTAGGTTGGAAGCCTTCCAATCCAAATGACATTCAGAATCAAGCCTTGGTATCACAAGATATTACCATGCTGTAGATGACATAAGAAGAATTTTATCTTCAAAGTGGTAAGTATCAAGACATGAATATTTTAGTCCAAGGAGAGGATCAACAAGTTCCAAGGTATCCTGATGCTATCAATGTTAATTGTCATTTGGATGATCATATTGCATTCAACTAAGTTGGTGAAATTAGCAACATAAATGGGCAAGTGGTATCTCTGACTAGAGCTAAGAGAAGAGCAGTTGAAGAACCTCAAAATATGAGCAATACTTCTAGTGTTCATAATTTTTTGTCAAATAATTTCAAAGATAAATTTGTTCCTATAGTTTAAAAAATTCAAAATATAGAGAGAGTGAAAGTTCCCCAAATGCCCCTAACTAGAGAATAACTAGTGGATCAAAAATTGCAGCCAAAAGTTAATGGAACATCTTTTAGCATTATTTATTAGATGAAGAAATAAAATGTTATTATTATAATGTTTTATTCCCTTACCATTCTAGGTAAAAAGGACATGCTAATATAAGAACATTTAGATCTTAAGGTATCTAAGGAATTAGTTGAGAAACAAGGAACTCTATTAGCCAATTTAGACAAACAAATCAAGCAACCTGATCAATATATACATAACATGATAAAGGCGGATAAATATAATGTAAATTCAAATAAAAATGCTTCATTTTATCTCTCTTTAATATTAGGTTATTTCTTAGTCCATAATTATATGGTAGATAGTGGAGCTAGTAGCATTGTCATACCCAAATAGATTATAGACAAGCATGGTCTTGTCAATGAGCCAAATGCCAAAGGAGTATTGCAATTAGATGTATCACCAAAAAATATAGTAGGCATAATCAAAGTATTAAATTTACATTACATGCTTTCTCCAATATTGTTATTCAAAAAGATGTAGTTGTAGTAGACTTACCTCCCTATTTTGCCATGTGCTTGTCAAGAGATTTTACTTCAAATATTGGAAAATATTTATTAGTTGATTGGACCTATCTAATGTTCAAAACTATGTATTTTACTAAGGTGAAAATATGTTCTAAACTTATTTTAATATTTCATTTGGATCCATATATGCCAACCATGGTGAACACTAATTATGTCATCTCAGATAAGGTGTTGTAAAATAGTGAGTTTGAATCTGAATCACCTCTAGATAGATTCCCAGATATTTTATTTGATGAATGGGCCTCTAATTTACATGTACATGATCCATAAAATTTAATTCAATAAGAATTATTTGGTGACTATTATCGTCATGATAATCATGCACCAATTCTAACATTGATTAAAGATGATCAACCTAGTGAAAGATTATAGTAGCTATATTTTGATGGATCTAGGAACAAATATGGCATTGGAGATAGAAAGATGTTAATTTCTCTATATAATCAAAGGTATTTATCTTCTCTTAAATTTAAGTTTGGTTATTACAATAATTTTATTTAATATGAGTCATTAGTGCATGGTTTACAATGGGTAAGAAAGATGAAGGTTAATTCCTTACAAGTCTTTAGAGATAATGAACTAGTAGTTCATTAAGTAAGAGGAATTAATATATGTAATAACCCATTACTTAATTCCTAGAATCATATAATATGGGACCTGATTGAATACTTTCAATCCTTCAATATTTAGGCCATACTAAGAAATCAGAATAAGCATTCATACATGTTCATTGTTGTTGGGTCATAATTAAGTATCCCAGATGACATTAGAAAAGAAAAAGTTTAATCACATATCAAGGTAGTTGTGAGACCTTCTATCCTAGACAACAATGATAATTGGCAAGTATTTGAATATGAAAGCGAGATTGTCAAATTCTTACAAGAGGAAGTTGAGTTCTCCTCAAGGGACCAAGACAAGCATTTGCAATAGTATGATGACCTATTTTTTTAGTTAAAGATAAACAAGTTACCTAAATAACTAGACACCTTAGAAAACATATTCATTAGAGATGATTAATTAATAAAACAAATTCTTTGTCAACCAAAGAGGAACACTAGACAAATTCAGAGATTGCAACTGATAAAAGTTTAAAGTTAGGTAAAGTTTTCACATCTTTAGAGAAAGAATCTTTTATCAAGTTATGTTCAAATTTTGTAGATGTATTTGTATGAAAGTAAAATGACCTTAAAGTTTTTGATCCAAGTCTATTTCAACATACCATGGAGTGATAATATGAGACTAGGCCAGTTAGACAAAGACAAGGGCCAATTAATCCTAAACTTGAACCCCTAATGAGAGTTGAACTACATAAACTCATTGAGTCAACCATAATATTTATAATTAAGCACTCAACTTGGGTGGAAAACCTTATTCCATTACAGAATAAAATTGTGAAATAAGGCTATGTGTTAACTTTCATGACTTAAACAAGGCCTCCCTCAAAGACCATTATCCATTGCCATCAATGGAGCAAATTTTATAGCTAGTATTATGATCAAAAAGTTTCTCTTTATTAGATGGCTATAGTGGATACAACCAAATTTTTTTCAAATAAGAAGACCAATACAAATCATCCCTCACCATAAATTGTGGAAAATTTTCATATAGAAAGATGCCTTTTGGTGTATCTAATGTTGAGCCACTTTTTAGAAGGCTATAAACATGGCATTTTAGGGTCTCCTTAACAAGTTTATTCTATTTTATCTAGATGACATAACATTATTCTCTAATATCAAATATGAGCATTTGATTCATCTCATACATGTCTTTAAAAGGTGCACAAGATTTGGAGTGTCTTTAAACCCCAAAAAGTGTGTTTTCTCTATTCATGAAGTTAGGCTTCTTGGACATGTCATTTCAAAAAAGGGTAAAGTCATAGACCCTAATAGGATTGAATTAATTCTTTCACTATAATTTCCTAAGCATAAAAAATCCTTGCAAATATTTTTAGGCAAGACCAACTTCATAAGGAAATACATTTTAAATTTTTCTACTTTAGCTAAGCCACTCACAACCATGCTAAAAAAGGATCAGATTTTTAGTTGGTATAAAGGACTGAGAAGCTTTCAATAAATCTATAGCAAGTGCTCCTACACTCCTAATCCCTGACTTACAAAATATTTATTCTTATACAACTATGCTAACATTGACATAATTTTAGGTATTTTAAAGTAGAAAAATAAATATACTTTAGAGCAACCAATAGCCTTTTTAAGTCCAGGCTTAGAATAATATGAAACTAGGTATTATTTTGTTGAGAATCATGTTATTTTAGTTATAAGGTCTCTTTAAAATTTTAGGTACTTGTTGTCTAATAATAAGATACATTGAAGGTTGCACATCCAAGTGTCAAAGATTTTCTTCTGAATAAAGATATAAATTATAAGAGAGCTAGTTAAATGACCAAAGTTATGGGATATGACATTGAAATCAAAGTCATAAATCTGGTGAGAGGAAAATGACTTTGTGAAAATCTATCCCAAGACTTGCAGGAGTCTAATGAATAGGTTATGGTGTCAAATGATCAAGAACATGCAAGTGATCAAGCCTCAACTTCCAACTAGTTCCAGGATATGGTAAGGTATTTATAGAATGGTGTTTATCCTTCTCATCTCACTCCTTCAAAGAGGAGATATTTTATATTTCATTCAATTCATTTTCTCCTTATTGATAATATATTGTTTTAAAATGATATCATTGGTATAATACTAGGATGCATAGAACCAAGTCAAACATAGAGGTTACTTGAGGAGTTCCATGATGGAAATGTTAGAGGACATTATTCATCTAAGATTACAACAAATAAGATCATGAGAGGTGGGTATTAATAGCCAAGTTTATCTGTTGATTTCCATGTATGGATCAAGAAATGTAGATAATGTGCCATGTTTGTTAGAAATGTGAAACTTACGGCCTTACCTCTGAAACCAATTTTAGTTAATCAATAATTTATCCAATGGGTATTTGAATTTATTGGTTTTATCAACTCCTCATCAATATTAGGACACAAGTAGATCATGACTACCATAGATTATTTTACCAGATGGATAGAGTTAGTAGCACTAAAAGAAGCTAATGAAACTAGTGTTTTGGATTTCTATGAATGTTTTCTCATTAGATTTGGGGTCCCTTCAACTATAATTTTTTATAATACTATGGCTTTTATAGGATCTAAGATCAGATAGTGGGTAGTTCAACACATTATTTTTCGCAGTACCTTATCAAACTATTATCCACAAGGCATTGTTATTTTTGAGTCTACCAACAAGAATTTATTGAAGATCATCAGGAGGATTATAGAATAAATTCATAGATCATGGCATCTAAAATTGAATCCAGATCTATGGGCTGATAGAATCACCTATAAGAGGTCAATTATCAATTCTCTATATAAGCTAGTATACGATAAAGAAGCAAGAATGTTTGTTTCTCTTGAATTCCCTACTTTGGAATTGCTACATCAACTTGAGCTCTTAGACATTGAGCAATAGAAATAAGATATATTGAGCTCATGGAACTAGAGGAAATAAGGAATCAAGCCATGTTGTCCATGGAGGCCCATAAAGTAATGAAAAATAGATATATTGATAAAGGAACTAGTTTAAGATCTTTTAAAGAAGGAGATTTTGTCCTCAAGTGGGATGAGAATAGAGCTAAGCTAGGAAAGCAAAAAAAAATTTATTATCTATAGAGTGGTTCATTTACAAACTCCAACTACAAGTCCCAAAATGTTTTCTATCTTACAAAGATGAATGGTGAAGAGCTTTCTATCCTAGTCAATGAGATACATCTCAAGCACTGTTATTAAAGAAAGCTAAGTCCCATATGCATAGTTAATTGTTCTTATATTTATTAAGTGTTTTCTAACACATTAGTTAGTTTCATTTCTTTTATCCTAAATAATTAATGTTCTTTTCACATTTGTTCATTAGTTTAGATGTGTTTACTTTTTTTGGTTAGTTTCCTTACTTTACTTTTTATTTTTCCCTATTTTTAGAAATCTTCTATCTTTGCAAATCAGAAGAGTATCTTGCAGTCATGTAAATGGTCCATGTATTATCTATTAAAAGTCAAATTCATGTATATGGTCCAAGTTCTCAAGCATATCAGGCATGCTACCTAGCCAAATCACCAAAGATAATCAAATTTTGGTATACATATAAAAAATATGCCTAGTTCAAGAGTTCAGTGAAAGGAGTAGGATCTTCTTTTTTATAGTTATAACGAGAAGGTATCTAAAACAAATTTCATGGTGTCCAAGCCTTGAAGGATCAAGCAAAATTTCAAGTGTAGTTTCAAAGAAGAGCTAAGTACAAAACTCCTTTTAGGCCCAAGTCTTCTTGAATTCTTTTAGGCTTTCTTTTTCTAAGCTAATTCTTTTGGGACTCTTTCTTTTGGGCTAAGTGTTGAATTCTTTTAGACAAATTGTCTAAGATAAAGTTTTGAAGGTATGAATCTTTTTAGACAAAATGTCTGAAGCAAAATAAAAGGACCTATTTATTTTAGGAAAATTATTCTAACAATTTTCTCAAAGGATAAGTCTTCAATGAACTTGTCCAAGACACTTTTATCAAAGGATAATTCTTTGATAAATTAGACCTAAAAATATATTTGGAAGGATATCGTTTCCAATTAAAGTGGCCAAAATATTTTTTTCTAAAGGGTCTTTTCTAAGGAAAGTGAACCATTCTAAAGTTTTGAAGGAAATAACCCATAAGTATTGTGATCTAGACAGTTCTATGAATGTCATTTTTAGGTTACAATAAATATTAATTTGAATTTAGAACTCCAAGATGGCCTCGTAAGTGTCAAATTTAGGAAAAATAAATGACCATTGATTTTCAAATGTGTATGGTCCAATGAACCAATTTGAATAGGTTTCTGGATTGAATAAGTGGACCTAAATGAGACCATGCAAAGTGCAAAGTTTTTGAAACACTTTGAATAATCTTAAAGTATAAGTTGTTAATATCACAAGGGATGAGTCTATAGGTTGTAGAAGCCCTACATGAGTTCAAAATTTCTTGGAATGAGTATAGAAATGCAAGGGATCCATTTGGTTCTTCATTGTATGCTCATCTTGACATTTGGCTCCAGTAGTGTAAAATCTAAATAAGTAATTTATAGAGGCCATATCTTGCACATGTAGATGAATCAGATAAAATTGGTCATATGGGTTTCTTCCCATTTGTTCCAAAATCATATGTGCTAAATCTCAAATGATTTGCCAAAGCACATCAGAATATATTTAGGTCTAAAGTTTCCTCCTTAATCACTTTTTGCATGTTTTTCTATACTTGGCCATTTTCATAGGAGATCAACAAAGCCAAGTGGAAATTTTTATGGTATTAGATCTCACACATGTGATAGTTTTTGGAGAAAATAATCACATAGGTTTGGCCATTTTGGTTTTAGGTGACTACATGCCAAGTCCAAAATCATTCACTAAATTGTAAAATAAGTTATGCCTGTGCAAAGTTGGCTCCTCAATTAGATTTCACTAAAGTTTTATATACTTATCCATTTGAGCTCGATCATCACCAGGATGTCACATAGAATCATTTAGAATAGACAACTTGAGAATTTTATATCTTCACTTAGAAGGATTTTGAGATTAATGGATCAAAAGGGTTTATTATTTTTGACCTAAAAAACATCTCCAACAGTTTTTATGACTACATGATTCCTGTGCTTCGAGTTATAGTCCTTTAAAGTGGGACCTAAAACATAAGATGTTCATGTGAGATTCAAATTAAAGCCATTACAGAAACCCATATGAGCTTAAATTTCATGATCTATAAGACATCAATCATGTTCTAT
Organism: Torreya grandis; assembly: GCA_037957365.1. NCBI lineage: Eukaryota > Viridiplantae > Streptophyta > Pinopsida > Cupressales > Taxaceae > Torreya > Torreya grandis. Next base: position 604,319 of record JARHVA010004004.1, read on the forward strand.
GGAATGTTAAATAATGGTCAATAGGATGACAAATTTAAGAAAAGTAGAAAGATATATCTTATTGAGTGTAAAATTTAAGGTCACATAATCATCAATGATGGTCACACAAACATCATTTGACAAGAGTGATGATATCAATATCTAGATCATGAAGTAGTTGTTAGCTTTCAAACAATGGGTTCTAGTAGATCAAAATTTGGTGTTTGATCAAGAATTTAAATATAATTGTGAGTGAAGGTTAAATATTTAGAGGATATAAAGAGAAAATATGTACATGAAAAGCATCACAAGTATATTCAGTTGGTAGAAGACTGATGACTCATGGGTGTATGTGCATAGATATATCAATGAAGTGAGGTAAGGTTAATAAGTCAACATATATTTGGAGCTAATAATCATAGAGATAGTTGGACATGATGTAGATGATCCTAGTTGGCTATCGATAGCTAATAAGTAAAAGCAATCTTAGGATAATTTTGATGAAATTCAAAGAGGTTATTTCGGATCTAGATAATGCAAATGTCAATGAGTTGAGCTTGAAAGTGAACCAAAATTTAATTAGGGCCATAGATTAGAGACCAAGCATCACAAAAAAATATTCATATAGGTAAGATCATTTAGGTCTAATATCGAAGGCAAAGATAAACTAGTGACTGTGAAGTAAAGTCGGGCAGTTTAAAGACTTTCATAGATATTGTGACTGTGAAAACTAATGGTCTAAGATTGGTTTTCACATATCATGGACCTCTATCTCACCTCATCATGATTCACATTTTCAGGTTTTGGTGGTCACCTAATGTAGATATGGCACATTTCAATTACATCCAAGACATGATCCTCATCAATAGATCAAGTAAATATTGACATTATTCAAGAAAAGATCTGGTAGTTGGATAATGGCAATAGACATTTTATTATTTTATAGAGTTGGTTCCTTATTGATAAGATCTAAGTTATCATCCTTGAGAGTGATAATCCATCAAAAATGCTTGGGTCTTTTCTAATGCATGGCTCTCTCTATTTTTCTTTGCTATAAATATAGGCTTTTAGTCCTTGATATTGATCCTTCATCCCTCTTTTTTGTATGACCATATTCTTCTAAATTTTATACTATGATGCCTTTTGATGCAATAAAGACTGAATTCCGTCCCTTTCTAGCTAGATTGAAGTTTGTTCTATTTATTCATGGAATATTGTCAATTTAATGTATGCTCCTTGCTTATGTTTGAGTTTTTTTCACCTTCAAGAAGTGCTTAATTGTCTCATAGATCATTACTAGCATAATCTATAGTTTATTATCTATTTTGAAAGTTGAAATTTTCCCTCTCTTTCTATTTTGGTAACTAATTGATGCCTTTTTCTAAAATATTTATGTGAGATTGATGTTCTTTAGTCTTAAGGGTATCTTATAGTGTGTTTTGTGTGAGTTGGAGTGACCAAATCATTAGTGCATCACCACTTTTTACATGATTTTATAAGTTTTATCAAATATCTTTACCTTTCCTAGGAAATTTATAGTTTAGGTTTAGTTTAGGTGATATATCCATAAGTAATCCAACCTTTTCTAGAGGTATAATCCTTTATTAGGATACCCACATCCTAGGATTAGTCCCATGTTAGACTAGATTTGAGTAAGAAGATCTGAACAATCCCCTCTTCAGCTAGGGTGCAAATCTAAAACACAAATAGTTACCATAATCATTTACACATTCAAAAATATATTTATTTTATGTATTATACAAAGCTACAATAGCTACATGAGGGTATTATTCCCAATAAACAAATTTTATGTAAGAAAAGGCATGTTTTTTGTTATATTACAAGTTTTCACATTGGTTCATGCATATAAAATGAAGAAAACATTATAACATGGTGATATAGCTCTATCACAACCTATTATATACTCACCAAGATTAAAACCATGCTCAAGTAGAGTTTATGGGTCCAAACAAAGTAGAAAAGAACTTGATATTTCCATCAAGTCACTTACAACATAAGGAGAGTCATATTCATTATGTGTTTTCATGAAGGAAGATATGAACCATGAAAAAATATCTTAGGGTATTTTTAATACCAATATTAAAATCAAATACATTATATAATTTAATGGTTTAGGGGCTTGTGTTTTATAAATCATTGCTAAGATGTTTACTACTACTAAAACCCTAGAATCCCCCAACTCCTTGGTTTTATTCTCTTAAAAGTATGTTTAAACTCTATGAATATATGAAAATGGTTTATAATCATCCTATATAGTGATAAATACACCTCCAAATCCAAATTTAAAACATACAACCCTTGGACCAAACTCATATTACAAGAAACCTCAACATTTAAAGTCTTTTAACATGACAATCAAGTTTATCATACTGTGAGATGTTTCCATGCATTACGGTGATTTGAATTAAGTTTTTTAATTTTATTAATTAATATTAAACCCAATTATACCTCTTAAAGTCACTTAAATATGAAAAAAATACAAGAAGACAACTTGAGTATGCATGCTAGTGGATTGTGTTCAAGACTGCCTACAGGTGGCCACCAAGAAGGGTCTAGAAAGAGAAAACTAATTGTGTTTACTTTAATTTTTTAATATAAAATTTATATGAAGGTATATTTTTATTTTTTATCATATTAAAACACTTAGAAAATTTATCCAAGTCATTTTATGACTAGTTTTGAGCCATGATCTTTTGGAGGAGGCATATTAGGCCTATAAAGACCTAAAAGAATAACATTGTCATTGAAGTTAAAATATTAATAAACAAATAAAATATCAATTTATTATTAGTTTAAGTGATATATTAATAATTAATAAATAATCTAACATGTGGGAAAACAATCCATTTTCATCCTTGATATGAAGTTGCAAGTGGCAATCTAAAGGCCGTTTAGTTGAGGCTCTTGGACAAGGTTTCAAGTATGAAAAGAGAAAAAATAGACTTGAAACCAAGGATGAGGTATATAATGAATTATTTATATTTTAATATTAATTTTTATATCTAAACCATGTCCTTAAATATCATTTGTGACAAAATATGGTAAGAGAACAAGGTATTCATGCATGCATAAGCAAAATGTGTCAAGTTTGTGGGTAGAGTTGAAAGTTTTTTTGAAAAATATATATGTTTTTCATTAATAAAGGTTCTCAAAAATTATATTTATATTAATATTGTCCCAAATATAATCCAAGGTTATAATAGCCAAAGGGGTCAACCCAGAGAGCATGTTTGAATGGGTTTGGAAGCCATAATGCACACATATAGGTTTCCACAAATAAATACATAAAAATAAAGCATTTTTTATATTTAAATATAAGTATAAAGTTACATTAATTGTACTAAATACCATTAATATTGTTTATACATTAATTATATTCTTTAAATCAATTTTAAAAATCAAAATATGATAGTTAGGGTTAAAACTCCTAAAATGTCATGAAACCCCAACTATGAGTTAAAGCAAGTTTTAAGACTATTAAGGAATTTAAATTCCTTTATATTGGTATATATAAATTTTATGGCATGTACCAAGCACATTAAAAAAATTTATAACTATAATTAATCTTGAAAAATAACTTTTTGCTCAAAACACCTACCTTGACCTTCATCACACAGGCATGCAAGCTTGAGATGTTGAACTTTATCATGAGGAAGTTGGATGATCAAATGTGTAGGGAATAATTTAATTATTATATGTTTATAATTATTTTATACTCCAAATTCATGGCATTTCTTATTCCATTAAATGTCTTAACTCTTTGAATAATAGTTAAGAAATTTAGAGACCTAAAACTACCCTATTACCCTCAAAGAACTTGATGACTATAAATGAACATCTAATGGAATATAATGCACTTTAAATTTATTAAACACACCTTTTTTATGTCTTCACACCTCATGTTTACTTATTTTTTCAATAATATTATCACGTGTGGAGGCAAAATGCATGGAAATAGCCTAGAACATGCATTTTCAAGTATGTTTGTAGGTGTTTGAGTAAGATATTCTTAACTAGTTGAAGAGGTATATTAAAATTTAAAATAGGTATAACTAATCAAAAATACATTATAATATGTATCCATGGTAATATAATAGGCTTTAAGTCTCTAAAACAAGACATGTATAGATTATCTTCTTATTTATATAGAAAAGTAAGTGTGTAGACCTTTTCAGGGTCATCTAATGGCATTGTAATATTTAAGCATCCTTGTAGACATATAATACCATTATATAATGAATATCCAAGTAAAAATCATGTCCATATATATTTTTTACAATTTTTTTGAGGAGATGAACATATAGTCATCTTATTGGCTTAAAAGTAATATAAACTCTCAAAGGCAAATATAGTCCCCTATCCATTCTTCCAAAGCTTGTATTGAGTTGTTTCAACTTCATAGCATGTTTTGGAATGTAGTGATGTATGTTATTACTTGTTAAACCTATGTTTAACCTTTGATAATCCTAGTGAATTCTAAGAAGCCAATTCTATCAAGTGTCTCTCATAGATACCTTATTGTAGTTGAGTGTATGTAAAGGGAAATGCAACTGATTTATAAATCAATCCTAGCTTAGATAAGATAAATAATACTTGATCTTCTGATTATTGATAAATTATATATTTAGGGTTGTGACCAAGATGGATCTACTAGACCTAGCCAAGGGATATTTTACCATAATAATATCATGAGGGAGGGTTCCAAATCCTCTAGTCTTTCAAAATTATGCAATAACCCTAATTAGGCCCTATGTTTTCATATTAACTAATGTATAAATGGAAAAAGAAAATAAAATTATAATCTAGTGAACACCAAATCTTTTGTCATAAAATGGGGGTCAGTAAACATAAAATTAAACATGTATAAGATAATTCTATTTAAGCTTTGTATAGGTAAAACCCTAATGCATGGAGAGAGAAATATAGTAAAAATCCATTAATTATGATACTTATATCTACTAAAAGAGATAATTAAAGTTAGAGGTACTTAAATTGAATATTAACCCATTGATACTCGATCTCTCCCTTGGCCAAAAGTGCTTTGCAAGAGGTTTTTATGGTTCATAAGGATCACTAATAAAGGCCAAAGCATCCAAGACTTATCCACAAGACAAGAGTCTTCTCCACGTAGAAACCCTAAGATAAGAATCCTCAAGTATAATATTGAAAGATTATATTATAAAGAAGAATAAATGAATAATTAAATTTTGTTGTCTTTTTAAGAATGGAAAAATGAATGTGTATATATAGATGAATCTAAACCTAGTCCTTTCCCAAAGTTTAATTGGTAGGGTCAGCCTAATCAAATTTGTATCATTATTGATAAATCCAAATTGGTTAGCTAGCTGTTGGCCTAGACCCTAAATGATTTTTGTCAATTAGAGTACAGGGTTGATGGGGCAACATTGTATCATAAACCATCAAAAAGGATTTTAGGTTAGGGAAGGGTTAATGAAGGCATAAAATGACTAGAAGAGGGTGAAAAAGAGGTTAAAAATCTAAGGAAAATGTTTTTAGATAATTTTGAATTGATAATAAATGGTATTAAAGGCATAATAATCCTATGAAGCACTAATGATCTACCCCCCCCTTTCTAAGTTCACCCTTTAAGGCATACTCAGAGAGATTAAGACTCAACAAGTTCTTACAAGAGATAAAGCATTAGTAATTGGTAAAGTTTGAAAATATTATGTGTATACATATGCCCCACTCAATTCTCATCATGTGTCACTCAGGTGTAACATGGGATGGTGCTTCATGAAAAGAACATATCAACACACAATGCTGAAGCTAAAAAAATATAGTATTTTAAAGTAAAAATAATTGAAATTAAATGACTGAAATGGAAATAACTAAAAATAAAAGTAAATGTATGCATACCTTGTCTTAACTTTATCTCTAAATGGTTTTTTTTTGTGTTTGTAATTTTGTTCATGGAGGGTACAGAGACTACTTTTGACAAACCCAAGGATACAAAAATAAAGTGTAAAAATAAATAAACGTAGGAAAGACAAGACAATTGATGTTATGTGGATGAGATGTACCTATAAATTTGGTAAGCTGGGGTGAAAAATGCTAAGTTAGACCAAATGATCAAGTCCAAATTTAGAGTAAATTAGGTAACTAAAAATCCAAGGCTACTAAAGACCAGAAAATGTAAATAAGTAAAGCATAAGTAAGAAAGGCAAACTCACCATGTCAAACCAAGGATACATGTCAAAAATGGTAATCAAACATCAATCTAAAATTAGTAACTATCCTTAAACAAATATGGACACCCAAAAATGGCAAAACAACATTAATGAATGAGTATGAATAATCCTTACTCAATCATCAATGGAAAAAGAGAATAATAGGGAAAACAACATTAGTGAGTGAGAAGTAACAAACCAACATCACTCAACAATGGAAAAAAGGATATGAAAGAAAAAGTGGAAGTAGGTGTCCCAAAAAAATGGTAAAACAATGTAAAATGGTAAAATAAATCCAATCAATTCTTAGGAATGTAAAACCATGGTATAAAGAAAGTAATCCATAGTCACTAATACATATTATTTTGTTCTAAGGATGAATAAAACTAAAACAAAGTAGTGTTAGCATGTTTTAAGATTTGAAGAGAAGGTAATATACAATTGGGAAATAAATTATAATCACACTTTCCTATCAAGGTGGGGGGAAATGAAATGGGTAAAGGGGAAAATGAATGAAAAACCAAGGTAGAGAAACTCTTTATCAAAGTCAAGACACTTAGATCAGGTTTGTTAAAACAAAAGTACGTTCAACATTATGGACTCTGAAGAACTTATCCTAGCCACACAAATATTAGATCAATAAATTAAGTATTTAGATCATCCCATTAAGGCTACACACATGAAAATTAAAATGGACCTACCTTCCCACAACATGTTCCCCATTCTTTAAGACCCCTTACAGAGTAGTCAATCTATTGTGAAGATTAGGTACTTGCATGATAAAGTAGGTATCACAATAGAGTCTGTTCAATTATCCTATTCCAATATATTATCCTACCACACCCCAATGGAACTAAACTCTATCATGGGGCCAACTATGGAGTTTTTGCCTCAATTGGAGATAAAATATGTGTTATTAATCATGTTTTTATGTGTGATTCTGACTATTAACATAGTATGTTTCCTTTTATATCATTGCATTTTGTTTCAAATGATTTGGATTTTAACTTTTGATGTATTTTTCAATTCATCCTCCATATGGATTTGTAAAAACAAACATGGGTGTTAAATATGACTATCATTTGAAAACTTTGGGCTTGGTTACTCAGAAAGAGTAACATAAAGAGCATGGTGTCTAAGAGTCTAGTTAATTCATGTGAAATAAAATTGTTATCTTGAATTTGACCTTAGTTAAATCCAATGTGTAATGAAATGAAATTAAATCAAGAGGAATGAAAAATGAAACAATTTGAATTACTTCAAATCACAAAAAATGTGACAAAGGGTGAAAATGGGATACAATGATAATAAATTGTGATATCATAAGAATGGGGGAAGTGTAGGAAAACATGCTAACACCTTATTATTGTGAAATTTTGATCTAGATAAGAAATAAAAGATAAATATGAGAACAAAGGATCAAAACATGCAATAATTGCTAAACACATTTTAGAGAAGGCATTGAATTGAAAGATAGTGATTTTATGAGGAAGTCATGGTCCTATCCATGGTCTTACACTACAACTCATAAAAGAGAAACCTAAGGGGGTGTGCAAAGCATGTGAAAAAAATACCAATATATATGGTATTTGTGAAGAAGGTCAGGTCCTATACATGGTATTAGAATGAAACCCATAAAATAAAAACTTAAGGGGTGTAAAAAGTAGTGTAAATTAAGTAATTAATGAGAACAAAAGGAAATCATGAGGAACATTGGATCCTATCCATAGTTTTATAATGTAACTCATGAGAAAAGGGAAACTAAAGGACCAAAAAGAAGGAACTAAGGTTTGTGGAAAGAGAAATTATTATAGAGGGTAAGACCCATGTAAGCATCCTATAAATAGCATCAAAAATATATCATAGAGAAAGAATGGTAAGAGGGGAGAAATCAATAAAAATTCTTCTTTAAAAATTATGCATTGGTGGGCTCTTTGAAAATATGGACTTCATTAGTTTGAAGGTGATAGTTGGTTAGACTAAGGATGTATTTAATAAAATAAGGGCCCCACCATTTTTGGGGATTATTTACCTTATTTTTCATGAGTATAATTTAATTTATGGAAAATATCACCAGCATTAAAAGTTCATAATTTAACCATTTTATTATGTTGTTTGGCAATGTGAGCCTTATATTGATGATTATGTTGTAGAGCAGAAAGATGATGTTTTTCAAGAATATCAATAACATGAAGGTGAGATTCATGTAATTATTCATCAACTATGATACCATGAAGAGATATACATAGAGAGGGAATCTCAACTTCTAATGGGAGGATTGATTCATAACCATAGACTAGCGAAAATAGTGTTTCCCTAGTGGCAGTGCATATACTACTATGATAGGCCCAAAGAATGGGTTATAGATGAAGATGCCAATCCATGTGGGTTTCAAGGTTTTTCTTTTGGATAATATTATTAAGATTTTTTTGGTGGCCTTGGCTTGGACATTGTATTAGGAATGGTAGGGTGTGGAAAATTTGTGATTGATTTTGAATTTAGCACAAATTTGTTTGACATCTTTATTTTTAAAATTAACACCATTATCTAAAATGATAGTATGAGGAATGCCAAAGTATAAAATGATTTGATTGAGTATAAATTTAGTAATGGTGGTGCTAGTAATATTAATGAGTGGCATAGCCTTAACCCATTTGGTAAAATACTTGGTAGTGGTGATGATGAAGGCATGCCCATCAAAGGATCCAAGTAGTTTGTCTATGAGATCTGATCCCCACATTTAGAATGGTTAGGAAGATTCTATAGTTTGAATCTTTACTAGAGGTGATTGGATTAGATCATCATGAATTTGTCAAGGATTACACTTTTTAGTGAAATTGATGGCATCTTTTTCAAGAGTGGGCCAAAGGTATCCAATATTTAAGCACTTATGGGATGTAGCATGTTTGATATAGTGACCACCATAAATTTCCCCATGTGCTTGTTCAAGAGGAGAAATAACTTCTTATTTCATAACACAAGGTAGTAAGGTACCTTCAACATTGTTATAATAAAGTATGTTACATTTAATTACATATTTGAAATCTTATTTGTGAATTCAAGTCTTTTTACAAGAATCAATATTTAGAGGATATTTTTGGTGTTCAAATAATTTAATTATGTCTTTATACCATAGGCTTGGTCAAATGGTGAAATCATCAATGTGGTCAATAAGTGAATCTAGTGGTTTAATGAAAGATGGGGAATTTATTATTTAAGAATTTGGTGTGGATGAAAAAGAGATGTTAAAAAACCAAATGAATCAGGGATAGAATTTTGATCTTGATGAATAGGCTCAATAGTAAAAGAAGAAAATTATTTGGGAAGGGTAGTGTCTATTTGATTATAAGAAAGGAAATTTTCACTTTTTCATTGATAATCACCATTAACTTGATGACAGATGAGTTGGGAGTCACCCAAAGTATGTATATATGTGATGTCTAGATCAATATCCACTTTCATGTTTAGGATTAAGGATTTTTATTATTATAAGTTGTTAGTGACATCAAATTTAGGATGGAATGCCAAAGGGATAATTTTATCAAGAGGACTAGTAAAGATACATCATATGCCATCTCCTTGAAGGCACTTGGCACCATCAAAATTAAGGGTCCAAATATCTTCATGAAAATAAACATTATTTTTGGGATGTTCTTTGATGATTACTTTAGATTTAGTAGTATCAAGGAGAATAAAGGACTCTTATAGATTACTTGCTTCAAGATCAGTAGTGAAATTATGAAATTAATCTTTAAGAGATATATCTTATTTAAGACATTTAATATAGAGGATATTATCATTAGGAAGACTATCTTGAAGGTGGTTGGTAGATGGTACAATAGCTACTATGAGTTGATCAGAAATTATTTGTCCTTTGACATATATTTTCATAATAATTTGGAGATCAAATTCCATGATAAGGATCACTTGCCAATTATATCTCTAGGAAGAAAGGCTTTGTAGAAGAATTGATGGACTGGATCATAATGAATGATAACGTAATGTTTTTAATAAAGCACATAATGTTTAAGATTTTTAGTTGTAAAATATATGTTGAGGCAATCATGTTATACTTTTATATAACATTTATCATAATGGATGAGGCATAAACTAATATAATATATGGTTTATTCCCTTTTTATATCATATTTTTGGTTAAGTATTTCCCCAATTGATATGGGTGTAGAAGTATATAATATTAAAAGATAATCATGATAAGGTGGATGAAGAGGGAGTAGGTAAAGAAAATATTATTTCATATTCTCAAATTATTTTTGGAAAGGATCTATCCTTTTGAATGCATTACCAGTCTTTAAAAGAGAATTAAAAAATAGATATTATAATCCATTTTAGGGACAAATTATCTTATTTCCTCAAGTTTACCAAGGTAAGTAGGAATATTTGGAATGGAAGAAGTGAATGGAATGGTTACAATAGCATTGATCTTATCATAATAAGTATCAATGCCATGAAAAGAGACTCAAAATCCTAACAATTTTCCAAATGTGATACCAAAAACACATTTGTAGGGATTTATTCTAACTTAGTATTCGATAATGCGATTGAAAATGATAAAAAGATTAGAAAGATGACTCTTGTAGATTTTATACATGGAAATGAATTCGTCCACATAGGTTTCCATAATATTATGAATAAGGTCATGAAAAATGTGGGTCATCACCCATTGATAGATAGCTCTAGCATTTTTTAGGCTGAAGGGCATTTAAACCTTAAAATAGGTACCCCATTTTATGGTGAAAGTTGTATTATGTTGGTATTTAGGGGAAATGTGAATTAAATTATAACTTGAGAAGCCATCCATAATGGATAACATCTCATAAATAGTATTGGAATCGATAATGGAATATATAGAAGGTAAAGGTAAGTTGTCCTTGGGATAAACAAGATTGAGATTATAGAAATCAATGAAAATGCAAATTACCATGGTGGATTTCTTCTAAATGGGTAAAATGTTTCAAACCCATTCTAAATAGTCCAAGGCCTTGATAAAACTATCATCCATAAATTTAATGGTTTCTTTATGGAATAAATTAGAAACTTCAAGTAGAAATTTCCACTACTTGTGTTGCACAGGTTTGGTATCAGAATAGGATGATATTGTGTACCAGGATGCTAGGATCAATACTAGGAATGTCCTCATAAGACCAAGGTAAAGTTTAATGATAGTTATTAGATAATAAGTCGAAGTTATCATGATCAATTGGTGTAAGTTCTCTAGAGACTATGATTGGTTGAGAGCATGATGGGATACCATATTCAATTATAGTAGTTTTTTTAATAAGCATAACATTTCTATATTGGAAATGATATGGCACATTAGGTAGAGAGAAAATGGGATTTGCTATAGGATAAATGCTATCAATGAATTTACTGAAATGAGGGGCCTTATTTTTGAAATTCTCAATTTTATGATGTTTTTGAGGGAGTTAAGGATCTTGAGTATGAAGAAATTCAAAAATGGCTTCATCGCTAGGCAAAGTGGGAAGAGGACCATAATACTCAACATTAACTTATAGATCAATAATTTTTATACCATGGTGATCATATCTAGAATGTATATGATATACATCTATAGCCTTATAATCTAATGTAATCTCAGGAGTAGGTGGATTAGGGGATGAAGGTTGATTAGATTTAATGGGTTTATCATTAGCATCATTGAAAGGGAGAAAATTAGATGTAATGATTGGTTAAGTTAAAGATATAAAATATGTAAGAAGTTTCAAAGGTTTAGAAGGTAATATTTTTTACCATACAAGGAGTATCAATGAGTGGAGGATTAGTAGGAGGAACATGGCCTTCAAGTTCTTATTCTAAATCAGTAGAAATGGTATGAACATCATGACTGAAATAATGGATTTGAGATAGAGTTTTCTAATAATGTTGAAAATTGAATTCTCTTGATTGAGATTGGTCCATGATTTAGTTATCATCATAGGTTGGATAAATTGTACATGCTTGAGTTTTAGGATGAATGTCGAAAGGGGATATGCCTAGATCAATAAATTAATATAGATACATGATTAAAGTGTCTTAGAATAATTTTACCATGCCACAATAATTGCATGTAAAGTCATCTTCTATGTAAGAGGCTTCTTAAGTGTTTCACAAAGGGAAATAAGTGATTTGATCAAGGAGAGGGATGGTATGATCATGAGGAAATAAAAAAGGAGAAAGCCAATTTGAGATGTAAGTAGGTAGCTTGGTAGTGTTGCATGTATTATACAAATCATTAGGCTCATCATCATTTGAATTAGTAAGAGCGACATGTAAATATAGATTCATGTTGATGAATTTTTGTAAGGGATCATTATTGATCATTGGAATGGTGGGAATTTGATATTGAGATTTGAGATTTAGAAATTGAATAATCCAAGGGTTAAGATCAACTTCATGTTTATATATTTTACTATTATGAAATAACTTGATACATTAGCTACCAAAAGAGGTGATATCCCTCATTATATGAGTCCATGGGCATCCTAGAAGTATATTGTAAGATAAAGGTAAATCAAGGACCATAAGCTTAGTTTAGACAGTCTTAGGTCTAATTGAAAGAGGGATCCAAATACAACCAAGTGGATTTTGATTAGTCTTGTTAAAGCCATAAAATGTTAGGTGGGTTTGTTTGAGATTATATTTATTATATCTATGTTGTTGGATGAGCCAAAAAGATTTCACATTAATACTAGACCCTTCATCTACCAATACTCTGAAAATGAGGTTAGTATTAATGACTATTTTAATGAATAGGGGTTGATCATTGGCTCAAAAGAGGATCTCATTGTTAGTCATTTCTTATTTAAGGAAATTTATGGATGTTTTTTTATAAGTAAAAATGGATTTAATTGTATACACTTCAGTTGGTTGAGGCTCATGAGAGGGTGGTTATTCTTCTATGGAAGATGACTCTTTAATTTCTTTCAATTTTTGCATGAGGAACTTGCGATGATAAGTAGAGGTATGAAATAACTCCATAAGAGGTATTTTTAAGGGCATAGAGTTGAGTTATTATAATAAGTTCCAATGGGTTTTGGAAGAAGAAACAACATGAGGTTTAAAATTTAAATAAGATTTTGTAGGAAGAGAAGTAGTTAGGGGTTTAGAAGGAGGAGATGGTTTCTTATTGGGTTCCTAAGGTAGATGAGTGATTGTAGTATATTTAAGGAGTTAATCCTTATAAATATAGTTTCTTAGGTTTTGGAATGGGATCTTTATGAGATGGTTTACATCAATAATTGACCTTAGCTATGTTGACATATTGATAGTTATTGTAATGTTGATCATAGTCAGCATCAATAACACAAACATCCTTGTTGGCTTGTTAAGCATTAGATGTGGAAAAAGTTTTTTGGGTATTAGAAGAAGCATCTTTGGGATCTTGTTGATTTTGAGAAGAAGTGTTGTAATCTTGATGATAGAATTGAATCATGGCTTCACGATTGAATGAATCACCAAGGATATAAGAGATATCAAATTTTGTGATCCCTTTATAAGTTTCATGGGAGTGATCAGTGTCAGTGTGGAACCAAAAATTGATTAGGTTCATACAATTTAGGAGGATTATTGGGATAAGTGAATGGTTTAGAGGGTGCTAAAAACTATTTCATTTGTTACACAATTAATGGTGTGTGAGAAGATGGGGGGTTTTTGACTTTGGTAACTTCAGGCTTGGGTTGAGGAGGATTATTGGTTACTACATTAGTTGAATTTTGAATATATTCTTTAATGATTTTGGTATTAGTTTCAAACTATTTCATTAAGAAGTCTTGATGTTTTGCTTGGTCAAGAGCTTCATTAAGCATTTGAGGAGCAAAATTTTGAACCTTATATAAAAGACAAGGTGTTAAAGTAGTTATAAATAGTTTAGACAAATTTTTCTTAGTCATGTTATGATTAGCTTTATGGGCCAAAGATTTGAATCACTTGATAAAATCATGAGCTGATTCAGTGGGAAATCACTGAGCATTGATGAAATGGCTAAGGCAATTTGAGGAAGATCATTATATTGAAACTCTTTAACTAAAGGATTGAATAAATCCTTTAGTTTGAATTTGGAACGTTGGGAAACTTGATTTTACCATTCTAATACATTTCTAGTGAATTTTTTAACTAAAAGATTAGTTGTGGCAAAAGTATTAGTTTGCATCCATTCCCTATAAATATTATCGAATGTTTTAAAGAAAGATGTAGGGTTATTAGTCTCGTCATACTTAATAGTTGTATATATGTTACCAATATCAATAGAAATAATGAAATGGGCTAAAGACACATCTTGAATGTTTTGAATCACCTTATTATTCATGATAGGTTTGGGAATGACATTCCCTATGACATATCTAAGAGGTTGAGCAAATTTTTTGGTTATTTTTAGGGAGAAGAATCGGATTTTTATTATCCATGGTATTCAAATGATTTATAAATTGCATCATTTAGGAGGTGTTATATGTTTGCATTATGTTCATTTATTTCACTATTTGTGTAATAATTTGTGTTGTATCTATTGGTGGATTGGTGTTTGTAGGAAGACTCCAAAAATTGGTATTATTGGGAAGGTTATTAGGTGGCAAATTACCTATGGGTTTATTGGATAAACATGTGTCAATTTCCCCACATTGTGATGAGATTCATGAATATGGGAGCTGGCTTGATATGTGTGAAAAGGATCTAAGCCACATATATCATCTAGATGTGTTATTTGAACCATGTTACAGTCCAAAGATGAGGGAGGGGAATAAGTAATCCAAGACTGATGATTCTCTTGGGAGGTAAAGAAAGGAAGAAAGTATCACACCATATAGTGTCTAAATGAATTCAAGTTATCCAAGAAGATTCTAATAGGGGATTTCATGATGCTTGATGAAAGAAACAAAATTTAGGAAAGGAGAAAGATAATCAATGATAGATTGTCCATACAAATAACAGAGTTGGCCAAATGAAAAATAGGGTTAGCCAATAAAAAATAGGATCAACTAACATGTATAGAATTGACTAAGTTGATAGGGTATTATTAAGATACAATTTAAAAAGAATACAATATTGTATGGGTTGACTATGTATTGATGAATAGGGGATAAAATAGAGAGATAAAAATACATACTTGTGTAAGTTGAATGTGTGCTTTAGATAATAAAGTGAGAAGTAGTCTATAAGAGACTATATCAAAGAAGATGGCAGTGTTATGAAATAGGATGAAAAAATTTCAAGATAGTTTGAATAAATAATGAAACCAAAACAAAAATAATTAGTTTAATATTATTGATCCAATTGGATAAAACAACACAATCCTTGTACCAATGTTGTCCAATGCAAGTTTTACAATACAACACACAATGATCAAGTAGAAAGAAATCAATTAAAAATTAAATGTTAACTAATTGGTCACCCTAAGTTTTATTATATTATAATAGATTGTAATTTTAGTGTGATAGGAAAGTTGGCTGAAATAGGGAACTAAAAATTAATCTAAGGTTGGTTTTAGGATGTTTGAGATAAGAGGGATTTGTATTGGAAATGATATTAGCTTGGTATTTGGGCATACCCCCTCACTTCACAATCTTAAAATGATAAGGGTGTCAAGTGATTTATCAATCTATATCATTAACCACATATTTATTTTTGGCCAAAAAACCAAGTTAGCTTCCTCCTTAGTGATGAAATCCAAGTAGGTAGGCCTTAGGAAGATAAATGTTTAATGATTTTCTATTGTTAAGTGGTTTGGTAGTGTGTTAACAAGATCAAACTAGTGGAACTAAAATAGTAATTTGAAAAACCACCTATTTAGGCTATGTGAGTTAATCTAAGAACGAAAATAACTAAAAAGTAAATGTGAATTGATTACTATAAAATAGAAGTTAATTCTTTGATTGATAATAGTATAGAGTCAATTTAGGTGACAATGTATGAAAACAATATAAAATGAAGCTGAATGGGTTGATGTTGTTCTATATAAGCAATGTATTTAAGAATAAATTCAAATAGTTTGACTATGTCTCTCAGATAGAAGGTAGACTATAGAACTAAGTTGACTAGGTTAACCTAATTAGCTGTAGTGTTATAGTTTTAAAGACTACCAACTTTTGAAAAATAGAAATAATTGAAGAAATAAATAAAAGAGAGAGAGAGAGAGAGAGAGAGAGAGAGAGAGAGAGAGAGAGAGAGAGAACAAATGAAAATTCATATGATTGAAGATTATTTATATTGAAATTTTTTATGCTGAGATGCTTAATTAGTGCTTTCAAAATTTGCCAACTGGGTCGACTGGTTCAACCAAGTTCTACAAAACCCTATATGCTAAATAATGAATAAAAAATAGAGTTAACCTATTTGATAATATATGATAATATATAATCAAATAAAAAATATTATTTCAAACTACTCGATCTGGTAACCTATAATTGATGAATACTTTCATAGATAGAATAAAATCATTTTTAAAGTGACTGTGTGTTAAACATGCACACAAAAATCTAGAACCATACTAATTGGTTTGATATAGTAATGTAAATATAATATAATGATAAAAATTATGGTGTTAAATAAAAACTTCAAGGGTTAGATTCATGTCAAGTTCTCCATAATATATGCAAAAGGAAATGTAACTAATGTATAAATAAATCCTAGCACTAAGAAGATAAATCTGACCTACACTTTTGATTAGTGATACATTAGATATTTAGGGTCATGACCATGATGGATCTACTAGAATTATACAATGGATATCTTACCATAATAATATCATGAGGGAGGTTTCTAAAGCCTCTAGTCAAGCAAAACTATGCAATGACCCTAACTAAGTCCTATGTTTTCATATTCTCTAATGTATAAATGACAAAATAAAAGTAAATTATAATCTTGTGCACACCAAATCTTGTGGCACAAAATGGATTATATTAAACATAAAATTTAACATTTATAATATAATATTATTTAATTTAGGTATAGGTAAAACCCTATTGCATGGAAAGAGAAATATATTCAAAAGCCATTACTTATGCTACTTCATCTACTAAAAGAGAGGAACAAAGTTATAGATACTTAACTTGAAGATGAACCTATTGAAACTCAATCTCTCACTTATCCAAAGGCTTTTCATAATATTTTGTTGTTATTTTTAAGGATTACTAATAAATAAAAAATCATCTAAGTCTTTTTCACAAGACAAGATTCTTCTCCAAGTAGAAACCCTAAAAATAATCCTCAAGTAGAATGGCAGGACAGTAGATTGTAAAGAAGAACAAATTAGTAATTAACTCTTATTTTCTATCTAATAATGGAAAAATTAATGTGTTTATATAGTTTAATCTAACCTTATTCCTTTCTAAAAGTTTAGCCGATAGTTTCGGCCCAATTAACTCTGTGTCGTTATCAATAAAAGGAAATTAGGTTTTGGTATGGGTCAGCCAGGGGTCAAAAGTCCCTAAATGAGATATTTCAATTAGATTACAGGGTTGATGGGGCCAACATTTTATCATAAACCATCAAAAAGTATTTTAGGTTAGGGAATGGATAATGAAGGTGGAAAATGACAAGTAGAGGGTACAAAAGATGAGGCAGCGCTTAGGGGAATTTTATTAGAGAAGGTTAGACTAATAATAAATGGTATTAAAGGGATAATAATCCTGTAAAACACTAATGGTTTTCCCAACACTTTCTTAATGCACCCTTTAAGGCATGCACTCAGAGAGATTGAGACTCGAAAAGTTATTGCAAGAGAGAAAGCATCATTAATTGTTAAAATTTTAAAATATTATGTGTATACACTGAACATGTTATTAAAGAACTCTAAGATTCCTAAAAAAAATATGCACATTAGTTTTTAAGGTGATTAAAAATTAATTAGGTGTCTTAAAGATCAAATGGATTTGTATGTAGTGAATAATAGGAATGTTATGTAGCAAGGAGGTGGGAGGTGATGATGATAATTAACGAGTGAAGACCTCAACTTGTAACTACCCTTTAAGAAGTGGACTTGTAACTCTATGATAAGAAAGTTAGTTTCAAGAGAAATAAAGTCAGCCATGATGAACTTATATTCCATCCATCATTTATAACTTCACTAAAGCTTGGCCTAGTACATGGAGAAACTAGATGACACCTAATTGGCATGCTTGTTGAAAACATACTTCTATTTTATAACTAAAAAGAGGACCATGGTATCATTCATTAGATTCTTAGTATCTTCCCCTAGACTCTCATTTAGTATTATATATATATATATATATATATATATATATATATATATATATATATATATATATATGGCCTTGAATCAATTTTAAGAGGATCTTCCAAGTTAGTATGGTGAATTTATACTCAATTTAACACTTTTTCATTGTCTTTAGAGTGAATATAAACTGATCCATGCCTTAATGATATTGCATCTAGTGTTTTTTAATGGATTGTGTGATGATTGTTAGTGATAGTATCTTGAAATTCCTCTCATTTTTATATTTTCATTCTCACCTATTTGAAAGTAGGTAGTCTTCTTTCAAGACATAAGTATTGTCTCAAATGGTTTTACAAAATTAAGTGTGTAAAATCTTCATTAGTGTCTCTATCAAACCTCTTCATCATCCTTTTTGGCTAGTGTATTGATCATATCCTTCATATTGATGTACTTATTTTAGGAGAGATATTCTTGATTTGTGTAATTAAATTTTAGTCTTACTTCAGTTTATAGTGCATTCATAAGCAAGTGGATGAGACTAATATTTAGTGTAATACTCATTTATTCCATTGTTTTCATCTTTCTCTTTCCCATTTCCTTGAATTTGAGTAGGTTTATTGATATTATAGGTGTCGCATCAAGGGATTCAATCCTCTCTATATTTTCTCTCTATCCATATTTCAACCACAACATTAGAGACTTCCCATTGTGTCAATTGAGTGAGGAAACCTGAACCAGCTCCTAAAAGGGTGCAACTCAAAGTTATAATAGTAAACTTAACCTATGTTTATGTTTATACATGGCTTTAATGTTTATCCTTTGATGGGTTTTTATGTGTGCATACCTTTATGATAGTGTATTGAGAGAGTGCTAATTGAATTCACAATTTTATTGTCAAGTAGTGACCAAATGACCAATTACATATAACCTTCATCTTAATTTATATTTATAGATGACTCTTATATATTTTTTCATATGATCAACCCATGAAAAATGTCCAGGGTTACCTAATGAGGACATAACAATTATAAATTTAAGTATTGAGTGTCTATGGACACTACCAATAAACACAAAATCTTATGACAAAAATGAACTATCTCATTGTTTTTGGTATCATACCGGGAGTGGAAATTAGTGATTTAGTAAATGGAGATTGTCTATTTAGGATTATGAAATGTTCTTACATAGACTAGGATGATCTTTAATATTTTTATTAGTAAATTGGGTTAGCTAAGATAAAAGGCTCATAGATAGATAGGGGAAAGTGGGAATAAGATTTAAATATGTATGTAGAGTCTAAGTATGCCAAAGTGTGTGAACACTTATATATCTAAGTTTCTAATACCAAATTTAGGTGTCTAATAATTCCCCTCATTTAGTATAGTATTAAAAGTGCTAGATTAAAAGGATGAAATAAAAAATTTGGTACCTATAATTAACCACCTTTTATTCTGATAGGCATGCCTAAAATTCAACATTTACTCCATACAAAACCTATAAGCAAACATGTATCAATCAATGTCCATTTATAATATATAATAAATTTAATTAATCTAGATCATTTAATTATTTGAGATTAAAATTACAATGAAATAATACACCTAAAGGTATGTGAATCAAGCTGCCATATATCAAACTCATTTTGATAATTTTATGTGGTAATAATGCATCAATGAGATGGAACCACTAAAACAATGTTATGAGGAGTGTCAATACCTAAAACATAATTTAAGAACGGGATGTGATATAATTTGAGTGCTACCAAAATCTTAATCACACTACTGTAAATTTTATTATAACTCTTTCTTGGAACATGAAAACATGTTATTATGCAAAGGTGGAACCCAAAAGTGGGTTCGTATGTCAAAGGTGAAACCTAATGTCAAGGTGAAAATTCAAAATAGGTTCTTATATAAATATGAACATTGATTAATATACCTAATATAGGATGAGATGTGATCCCATCAATAAAGTAATTGTGTTATAATTGTGATGATAAATTTACTCCATGTTAATGATGTGTGAAACATAATTTAAAATTCATTTATGTGTAGTCTTATCTTGAGTCCAATGGATGGGAAGAATAAAATTAAGCCCAAGAGGAAGAAAATAAAAAAGAACATGAAACTAAATAGGACATGATGTCCAAAAAATTGGTGTATTTATTCCGCTAGCATCACCAATACTAAAATAATGAAGGTAAATGGGAACATTAAAAAACATCCCCACACAATCATGATTGATTTTGGTAGCACATATACTAATTTCACCCTTGACTAACCAAATAAGTAGTTTTTTTGTGTTTCCTTATTCAAATTTTGAATTCATAATAGAAAATGGGGCACCCTTAACTTGTGAGAAAAATAATTATCAATATTTAAATCTCAATTCCACATTACAATTTAAAATTAGGCATGTTTTTTATATCTTTAGGAGGTTGCAATGCAATTTTTTGAGCATAATGAATTTAGACACTTTGACATATACTATACAAATTTATTGAACTATAGATGTAATTCACTGATAAGGGTTGGAAAGAAGATAAAAAAGACTCACTCTGAGACCAAAAATCATAAATATATTTCATTAAATGGACAAGTTGTTGAAAAGATGATCTTGTGGGATTATTTCCCAACATGGTGCCATCCAAATCTAACTCAGTTGATTAAAACCAACCATTATACTGATAGGAATTACGTCATAAGCATGCAATCATATTTTATGAGCCTAAATGGTTACCTCCATAATGACCAAAATGTTATGCCATTTAGCATGTTCTAAGAAGTATGAATCTAAACATTCATCCTTACCAGTAGCATGTCCTATAGAAGATTAAAATTGAAATAAAATTGTGTAAAAATTGTTGATAGAATGAGTTATTGGACCAAGAATCACCTTTTACACTTCCCTAAAATTATTGGTAAGAGAAAAATATGGACCATAGTAACTCTATTGAATTTCAAGGTTTGAATAAATTGTTGGTGTGTCATATTCACACATGATGTGAATTCCACATCAAGTGATGTGTTGCCAAGGTGTGACTTATTATGTGCATTTTATATGTGTACAACATTATTTTAGTGGTATTTATCCTCACATCTATGGGAATGATGATTTGTAACTCTGGGAATGGTCATATCCCATCTTTCACTCAACCAATAATAGTATCTCACACATTTTGTTATTTTATAGAGACCCATTTTGTCTTTGTGGAAAGCTATATTGGAGCTTAAAGTCATCTCCAAAACTGGTGGAGATGTAGTATGTTAGATAGTTTTTTGGTATAACCATTTTTTTGTACACATGTACATTATTTATCTAATTAGTATAATGCATTGTGTTCTTTCTTGGTGAATATTTTTCTATGATATAAGCATTAGTTTTTGGATTCCCTCCTTGATTATTAGATATTATCAAAGTTATATTTGATAAAATTTTAAGATGGAGATTATTTTTAGAATACTCAAATATATCTAAACATCACAAATTGCATAAAAACCCTAGTATTAGGTGAGATCATATGTAAATCAAAAGAGATCTTCATTAACTAATTATGTGATTCATTATCCAAAAATTAAAAAGGAGGTACATTATATAGTGAGAAATTAGGTCACCAAAAAGGTAACAATTCAACTCACAATTAGAAAACACATTAAGTATATTTCACCTAATGACCTTAACAAACCTAAGTTAGCTAACTAAAAACTATGTAAGTAAAAATAGAATTAGGAAAAACCTACACTAATACCCCATTGAAACATATCTTAGGTGGGTATAATAATTAGGACCTGACAACTAGGCCTAATGAAGTACCCAAGTACAATACAACACCTATAAAGTGGTGAAAAGGCAAAAAATTATAGGACAAAATTCCTTACCTAAAAGAGATCAAAGAAAAGAAGGAAACTAAAAATCCACACTAGAATATAAAACTACCTTTAGCCATCTTGTATCCTAAAAAAAAGTTCCTAAAAGGGACCATAGATCATGTTGAGGTCAACATACCCATATTTCTAAAAAATATGGATGCTTGTATCAAATTATACAAAATTATCCCTTGAATATTAAAATACACTTGGTCAAAGTATCATTAACATGATTTCACTTTTTTATTATTTGAAGATCATCCACACCATGTTCTAGATGACTTATTTATTCGTGGTTCTACTTTAATCTTATCTAGAGTGCTAACATTGGATATTTGAGTTTCAAGTTGTAGGTTTAATGGAGCCTATTTAGGAATGAACATACTTAGGGTTTTGTTCTTCAATATTAAATTGATCTCTTATTAAACTTTGGACTATAATTGATTAATTGAATTCATGTTTTTGAAACCCTAGACTAATGCTTTACATGGATCTTTTAATTCAAATTTAAATCTGGAAGGAGCTCTTTATTTTAGTTTCAGAGCAAAAAATTTAATAATACCATGGTTTTAGTTTAATTTTTATCCTAAGGATTGGTCATGTTTTTTCAACACAACCAAACTTTAGGCTAAAAATCCTATGATTGGTCTATTTTATATCACATGATCCCTTTTATCTTATCATGGTCTAACTAAAAATATAGGGTCACTTTTATTACTTAGCCTAAGGCCTTATCCCAAAGTTCCATCGTATTTATTTATACAATGAAACCCTAGGTTAAAACCTTATGCTAAGCCATTTTATGTGAGGTCCCTTTTATTCTATATTTTTTACCTTGGTCCAAATTCTTTAAGTTGAGTCCCTTTTAAATTCATGGGGTCCCCTTTAATATATTTAGAACTTAGACTAATCATTTTTGTCCTAAGTCCTTTATACATACTCTTGAGCCTAACTTAATCTTTTATAAAATGTAGAGACCAATCACGCTCATCTATTTAGATCCCAATATTTGACACACATTTAAGTGAAGGACCTAGATTGAATAGAGTGACAACAAAAGACTGAAAGGTCAAGAAGTGGAACCCATTTTAAACATTGAGCACCTTTCAGAAATCAATGACCAACATTGATTCATACCATATCGATCAAATGGAGCAAAACCATGTTGAATATTCAAAGGCTACACGAGACTGCCAAGTGGCATAACCATGGATCCTAGTACATAGATCGCAAAAGCATTGAGTAGTGGACATGTGGTACACATAAAATGTAGAACAAACTAGAAAATGATAAGTGGCAGGCATGGTTGATAGTCCCCATAACTATGTTAAAATTGATGGTCACACTACCATCAAAGATATTCCTATGGATGTCAAAAGATGATTGTGAGGACATCAATTTTATCATAGCTATGAACCTTGATCATGTGGTTAAAATTGATGATCACAAGACATTAAGGACATTTTTTAGATGTTAAATGATGGTTGCAAGGATGTTAATTTTAACATAGTAAACTTGGATCCAAATCTTGAAAGGCAATGGATTTTTGGATAGTGATGAACAAAATGACCTAGGATGCCATAGAAATTCCACATCAAAGCTATATGAGTGTAATAAACCAAATTAGAGAACCTATGGACCTAGTAATGTAAAAGGGAACTTGAATTGTTGTTCATGTAAAGAATTCAAGCTATTGTCCATTGGTGAGAAATTTAAAGGGATTTACATCTTGAAGATGGGATCATGTATGTATTATCGAACATCAAAAATTAATGAAGATCCTATAGTAGTAGCAAAGCACTTCATCAGCCAAAAAGTTTTGAAAATCAAAATATTCCTTTGATGGCTAAACCTTATCCATTTTAAGAGTAGTATATTATTTTTTATAAACATGTACAATTTATAAGAGTATGTTGTTTATAAGTCAGTCCATTACAAAAATCATTTTTTATAGAATATAAAAAAGGGCATCTATCCTATACACTTGTACAAATGTAATTAGATGAGACTGACCAACATATTGACTTGTATCTTATAAAAGGACAATTGTCAATTGTCAAAAGGGAGGGAGTTCTTAGAACCAAATTACTTTATAAAATTTGAGAAATTAATATAATCAAGGAATTTTGCAAATATTGTCTAGTATTTGCTTGTGTGAAGTACTACATGGTTTCTCTCTTAGTTATTTGATTTCACTTTCAAATTTGAATGGTTCTTATGGATTCTGGATGTGTATCTCAATTTCATAATTGATAATTTGTGCCAATGCTAGATTAGTTGAAGGTTCTTAGGCTTATTTTGTTTTCTACACTTATTTTACATTTGGGATAATGTTTTTTACTTATAGGAGGTAATATTTAAAATAATTTTGGTTCTTATTTGCATCATTCCATACCTTCCTTTGAGTCTTGCCTAATGTATGTTGTGATTTGGGCTTAAGTTGTTTCACTTCATACATTGGTTAAATGCATGTTCATATGAGATTAGAAATTTGTCATAATGTCTAGAACAAGACCAAAAACATCTTTCTTTCTACCCTACCCTTCCTTTTGATTTTTTTACCCTCGTCATCTCAGTTTAATCATCATTGTGAATATCCATCTTAGATTAGTTCTTGATAATAATTCATTGTTTTTAACATAGTATACCACATATCTTACATAGATCTACTATATGGCCACAATATATCCCAACCACCAAATTTCATAAATATTATGAAATAGTTAATTATTCTTCCTCTATTGCACCAATAAATAACAAGATTATTGTAACCCATAACTCATGGATTGGATTCTTAGGAATTCTAAAATGAGAAGTGTTTTTTCAAATAATCTGGGCACCTATGGTACACATTTGAGCATCAATAGGAGGATCTTCACTAGTATTAGAAGGAGGACCTTAGTTAGATCTTAGTGAATTTGTAGAATCTTTGCTCATTTTGGTGAATTATGTCCAAAGATCAGTGTGTTCTTTACATATTCTTATTCTTTTGAGCATAGTTATGTAAAGATCATTGATCTTTATGATTTTAGACTAGTCCTTGGGCTTCCTTTAGCCAAATATCGACATTATTTTAAGATATATGAGTATTTGTGGTAAAGATAGCTTAGATCCAAAGTGTTTGAGGTTAGTAATAGTGGTTTTGTTCAAAAATTGATTGGTCCTTTGTCAATTTGAGCTTATCTGAGCTTAAACATGTAAATATCATTAATACTAACATATTTGGACATATATTTAAACTAAAATATTTAAAGGTCAATGTCCTTTACTAGTATTTATACATATTTATGAAAAATATGCTTAATGTGTGAGTTTGATCATTATTTTTTATAAATATGAGGCTTACAAATTATATTTTAAACAAGATTTAGATCTAGAACTACCAAAAGTAATATGATCATCAAAGTATGACATGGTTAGGTGGATCTTCTATCAACTATTTAGTCAGGTACATGACTTACCACAAAATCTAGAAAGGTATTTGACTTATTTCAATCCTAATGGTGTTGTCACTACTGAAGAGCATGTTAGATCTTTCAAAACTACTTTAAGACTCTTTAATATTATCCATAAGGATGTAACATGTATGTTTTTCACATTTAATTTCAAAGATGCTACACATGAATGGTTCCTTAACCTTCCAAAAGATTATATTGGTAGCTCAGATGATTTTAACAAGATTTTTATTGATCAATTTGGTAAAATCATCAATCCATGCATTCTATATAAATAATTCACCACTATTAGAAGAGACTCAAATGAGCCCATATAACTTTTAATGCTAGGTTCTAAAATATGTTTCACAAAACTATAGCCCCTTATAAACTTGAAGAGTCTTTAGCCTTAGATATTTACAAGGACGTTTTGGATCCCATAAATTTGCTGTTCCTTAAAAGGTCTATTAGAGTCATAAAAACCTTGGCATTATCTTATGTTGATGATATAATAATCTGTGACCAAATGCATCCTCAAGGCCAATTTGCATATGTTATCCCAAATGTCAACCCCAATTTCCTAGCATTAAATGTCATTCCTAATGATAATCAGATTATGTCTATCTTAAATTAGACACCAACATTGAACCAATTTCCATTAATCCATGCCTATCTTGGTCAAATTTTGGATTTCTTAAGAAATGATACAAATGGATTTCATTCACAAGAATAGAAATATTTGGTGCCCACTAGTGATGACAATCAAGTTCATAACTCAAAAGCACTAGAGATTGAGAATGAATCCATACTTAAGATGGTTTAAAAGTTGAGCACTAAGTTTCTTTAGTTAAAAAAACAAGTGGTAAATTCTAGGGAAGGCTCCAATAAAGGCTATGTTTCTCAAAAGTTCAATAGGTTTAATGACAACAACCACAATGAGTCATATGAGGACATACATGAAATGATTTTTTGTGATATAGAAATAGCTAATCATTGCAATATTTTCAAGCATGTCAAAATAAAAAGGATATATCTGAACTTATGCTTAATCAAGACTTTGTTTTAGGGACATCTGGATTTGTAAGAACTTTTAAATCCATACATGCTTTTGATTTTCCATTTGAAGAAAAAATTGAGATAGAAGACAATCTAGAAGATGAAATTGACATTCAAGATGAGCAGCCCCATGAACAAGATTAAATACAAGCTAAATTCTCTCTAGAAGATAGTTGTGAGGACAATTCATATGATGTCATTTCTATAATAGAGTCTACAAATGAAGAAGATAAGTTGCTAAAAATGGGTATGGATCAAGTACAAGATGATCTTTCTTCAGAAGGTATCCAAAATGATAACCCAAATAGATTTATTTATAGAATGGAGAATACTCCTAAAGAATATGATCACTAGTGGAAGTCATACCATGATTTATTAAATAAAATTAAATATCTAGAGATGGTGGGCGATGGGATAGAACAACATATGGATGCTTCATCTAAATATTTCACTAATGATCTAGAGTTCCCAAAGGACCCATCACAATGTTTACACTAAGATTTTTTGAAATAAATTGAGGTATTTCAAGATAGAAATATCATGTTAGACATCCCAAAGCAAGATGAGTTGGGACTTGATTGGGTAGTTGATATTCTATTCTACATGAAAGATGAAGATGATGTAAGTGAAATAGATCAAGAATTTCCATATGACACCTTCAAAAGGGTGGAAGTATGTGATCAACTTGATTTAAATTGTAAGGTTGTAGATAAAATTCATGCTCTTTTAGATGATCAAGATGAAGTATCCTTTCATGATGACTTAGAAAGTTTTGGTACAAAAATTGGTAGTCCATCTTCACCTCAAGCTGAACTTAATGAAGATATTAGGGAAAGAATGCTAGTTGAGTTACCATCATTAAATGAAGATGATATAAGTCACTATCTATCTATGACTAAAGGATAATTAACACTCTTGATTCAATACAAAGGTATTTAGGAAGAATATGATTGGGTCATATATTTATACTCTCAAACCATACATCTAAGAATATTGATAAGAGGCCAAGATACATCATCTATAAGACATGAGCATACAAGTGCTCTTACCCATAAAAAGAGGCCATTGAATGGAAGAAATCATATTTCAAGGTTGTGTAGTAGGCTAAATAATTTTATATTTTATCCTAGAGGTAAGTAATTTATTTAGTTAGTGTAGGACTTAGTTTAGTTTCTTTCTTGGTCTTTAGATTAGTTTCCTTCATGTTTCTTTCCTTCTTGTCCCTTATTTGTAAATAATGTTTGTATATATTTGTTTTATTTTTTTTTGATTTGTTCCTTAGTTCTCATAAGTCATTTTGGATAGCCCTTAACTTGATTTTTTAGGTAACTACTTAAAGACCTTTAGGTTTATAAATGCAGGTATGACTTCTCAACATTGGTTGATCATGGATTGTTAAAATATGAGCTTGATGTTGTAGTTTAGAGAAGCTAGTAAAGATTGATGGATAAGTTAATTATTCCTCAAGATTTTAAACCTTGTTTTGATTTAAGTTTGGTTTTCATAAGTATTTCATATGTAGAATGAAATATTAAATTATTGAAGCAAAGTCATGCTTGTACTTAAAAAATATTAATTGCCTAGGACAAAGTTTACAACCAGTGATGATTGTCTGAAAATCAAACACTTGGCTAAATCCCTAAACTTTGCTAACCTGGTTCCCAACCCTTGCTAGAAGGTCAAAATAGTCTAAAAACATAAAAATATAAGAACTTATTTCAAAAATAAAAATATTTCCAAATAAAGGTGATTTTCGTAATATCCATTAGGACTATGGATGCCTGGTTGGTAGTGGAGCAAGGCCTTGAGTAGAGCCAAAAGAATATATGTCAAGTCTATGAATGTCTAGATGGTAGTAGATAAAAATTCCCTAGCCTTATTTGAGCTAAATTATGGTTCTTAATGAATATTCAAACATGCTAAAAGTCAATGTTAGTGATTAAAGTCATGAACCTGGAAGTTCTTCTCTAAATTGTTTGGCAATTGGTAAATGGAATGAAAGCACACACACATCATGACTAAGTTTTGATGTTTGATCCAAATTTTGCATATGTTAGATTTTTTCTAACCATGAATTTATATTAATAATGGTTATTGATCAAATATAATAAGTAGCTTAATTATTAGTTTGAACTAGAGTCTCTAAATTCTAACATATTGCCATATTTCCCCTAGAAGTCACCATTTGTTGAGATCAACATACCCCCATTTATAAAAAATAAGGACCCTTGTGTTAAATTGTGAAAAATTATCCCTTGAAGATTAAAATACACTTGGTCAGAGTATCATTATCATGATTAGACATTATTTTGATTTCAGGATCATCAGCACCATGGTCTAGCTGACTTATTTATTCATGGTTCTGCTTTAATCTTATATAAAGTGTTAACATTAGATATTTGAGTTTAATTATACAAGTTTAATGGAGCCCATTTGGGAATGAAAATACTTAGGGTTTTTTTATTCAATATTAAATTGATATTTTATTAAACCTTAGTCTATAATTGATTAATTAAATTCATGTTTTTGAAACTCTAGACCAATGCTTTACATGGACCTTTTAATTCAAATTTAAATTTGGTGGGAGCTTTTTATTTTAGTTTAAGATGGAGAAAATTAATAATACCATGGTTTTAGTTTAATTTTTATCCTAAGGCTTGGTCATGTTCTTTCAACACAACCAAATCTTAGGCTAGAAATCTTACACTAGATTTGTTTTATATCACATGGTCCCTTTTATCTTAACATGGTCCAACTGAAAATATAGGGTCACTTTTATTACTTAGCCTAAGGCCTTATCCCAAAGTTCCATCGTATTTATTTATAGAATGAAACCCTAGGTTTAAAACCTTATGCTAAGTCATTTTCCATGAGGTCCCTTTTATTATATGTTTTTACCTTAGTCCACAAAATTTATGTTGAGTCCCTTTTAAATTGATAGGGTCACCTTTAATGTATTTGCAACTTGGTTTAATCATTTTTATCCTAAGTCCTTTATACATACTCTCGATCCTAACTTAATCTTGTATAAAATACAAAGACCAATCATGCTCAACTACTCAGATCCCAATCTATAGTACATGTTTAAGTGAAGGACCCAGATCGAATGAAGTGAGATCTAATGACTGAAATGTCAAGTAGTGGACCCCATTTTAAAGACTGAGCACCTTTTGGAAATCAATAGACAACATTGATTCATACAATCTTGATCAATTAGAATAGTACCATATTGAATAATCAAAGGTTTCATAAGACTATTGAGAGGCATAACCATGAAACCCAATGTAAAGAGTCCAAAAACACTGATTAGTTGACATGTGGCACATGTAGAATGTAGAGTGAACCAAAAGATGACAAGTGACAAGCTTAGTAGACAATACACATAACTATATTATAATTGAAGGTCATGTTACAATCAAAGACATTCCCATGAACAATAAATGATGTTCATGAGGATGCCAATTTTAGCATAGCTATGACCCTTAATCATGTGGCTAAAATTGATGGTCATGTGATCACCAAAGATGTTCTCATAGATATCAAATGATGTTTGTGAGGATGTCAATTTTAATATAGTAAAATTGGATCCAAATTTTTAAAGCCAACATTAATTTTTGGACAATAATGAATAAAATAACCCAAGATGCCACGAAAATGCCATGTCAAAGCTATATGAGTGCAATAAGCCAAATCAAAGACCCTATAGACCTAGTATTGCAAAGGGGAGCTTGAATTATCATTTATGTAGAGTAATAAAACTATTATCCAATGGTGTGTAGTTTAAAGGGATTCGTAGCATGAAGATAATAGGATTATCATAACTTGCAACTCATGAATTGGATTCTTAGGAATTATAAAATGAAAAGTGTTTATTAAACACTCTGGGCACCTTTGGTACACATTTGGGCATCAACAGATTAGAAGTAGATATAGTGAAGAGTGGATCGCCTTTGAATAGTGAATGTGTCTACCAAGTGATAAATGGATCTTCATCCAAGGTGTTATTTGTTAGATTATGTATTTCTCATGCTTGTTAAGTTTTAACTAGGTTGTTTATCTTTTTCTAGTTTTGTCCTATGTGAGGATTTATCCCACATTGGTTAGTTAAGTTAGTTTCTGATTTTTCCTTCCTACTTATGGAATAGCTTTTTATTGTACTAACATGATTTTCTAAATATCATTTGAATTGCCTTGTCTTTGAATTTTATTTATTTGAAAACTTATCATGATGTTCCTATTGTCAATTCTTTAGACTCCTAGCTTGGAATGATATTTTTCTCATTTCTTTCATGGTATTACAGCCACAAAGGGTTGCAGCCATCCATTGATAAGTTGATATTTAATTTGAAGATCTTCTACTTCTCCTTGTTGCTTGAAAATTTCTTCTTATTCTACTAACCCTAGGTCATTCTCAATATATTAATCCTTTTTGGACTATGCATTAGAGGATATCAGAGGCACTTGAGGTGTGTCCTTTGTAATATAGGCATTGTAAGCTAAGCTACAATGTTGGGAGAAGTGTTGGTAATTTAATTTATTGTAAAGTGTTGCATGTGGAGAGAAAGTGTTGGTAGGAGGCATTGGAAAATATATATTTTTGGTTTGCATTGGGGTTTAGAAGGCGTTGTAAATCCTTTATCTATATTCATAACAACATTGATATTTTTTGTTTGCCTTGTTGGTTTGGCATCATCTATCTTAGATCTTTGTAGATCTCTAAGGATGTCATCCTCTATTCACAACTACCTGTAAATTTGTTTGTTGTTGTCTATAGTTTTGAAGGTCTTACCACATGTAAATTAATCTCGTAAAGAATAGTTACCATTGGACCACAAGTATAGATATTTATAAAGTCAAGCATCTCATACCTGGATGCCATTCTACCTAGTTATTCCCTTAAATCATGTCATCCATAGTCCAACCAGGGTCTGAGCATTTTGTTTGATGAATTAAATCAAAGTTTGTATCAAAGGACTTATTTATCATGATATTTACATAGTGTATCAAAAAAATTATGATTATTAAGTCTTCAAAAATCCTCTCTAAGTTTTTTCTCACCACCCAGATTCACCATTCGTAGCCTGATTTGAATGATGTATTTCTAACTAGTCACATTGCATGGTGAAGAGGAATTGTTGAGGACTTCTTGGTGGTTGGATATATTATAGGTGTTGATAAAATCACAAAATTATTATTTTTCTCTCTCTCTCTCTCTCTCTCTTTTCTAGGACTACATTTTTTAGGTGGCATCCTTCTTTGGCAAGAGGCATTATTGTTTTTATAAGATACATGCTTTATTTTACACTATGTGGTGGAGGAAGTTATACCCACCTATGCATTAGAGAAGAATTTTTGGGGCCCCAGCTTAATAAGACACATGTAACCCACCTTCTCTCATCTTAACAAAGTTGTACATTCATTATTTCCTTTTACAAGCTATATTTTTTCTTAAAATAGGAAGTCAAATTCACTTGCACGTATACCTACGTAACTAGGAGGATAATTTATCACTTTGGTTACTTTGATAAATCCTTGGTTTGATTATGGTTCCAATGAGTGGTTTTAATCCTAACTTCATTTCTAATTTGGTCATTACTATTAGTTTATATTGTAATTTTAAATGTTTTTGACCCATTTATGTGAACTTGTAATCCTATAAATTTTGAAATGTAACTCAAAATTGAGTTTTTTTTTTTTTTTTTTTTTGAAGTGTATGGTTTTAAATTATATATAAATTTGTATCATCAATTTGTAAAAATTCACTAATTTTATAAAGTGTCAAATTCTAGGGGGGCTTACACTTTTTTAGGGTTTTTTTCGTTATCATTCTTTCAAATGGGATTTGTTATTTAGGGGGGATCATTCTTTCTTATTCCAAAATTATTCCTTATATTTAAACAATGGATACCATCAAAACCTTAAATTACACCACTTCAAAAATAAAAATGAAGATACACCTTAAGATGAAAGGCTTAATGAAGAATGGTACTTGGCAATCTTCCCAACATTACCAATGGAGAAGATATTTTTTGGATTGCATCTATGAAATATGAAGCTCTTCACTTGATTTAAATTAATGTTTCAAACAATTTACACATTCATATTATGGATGTCACATCACAAAAGGGAGCTTTGGATCCTATTACATCATTATTTGATGATGATATTGAGTTTTTGGGTTTTATAAACCCACTCTTACTCCAACTTATATTCCACTTTCTTCTCCTCCTATTAATTAATACTTATATTTTAATGGTGACATGGATGATGCTTCTCCATCTCCTTTTCCTCCTATTATTGAGTTTTTATTCTATTGATGTACTCTCTTCTCCTACAATAGTTTCATGTGATGACACATTCATGATGGATATTACTCTTCTTTTTGTTGAGCCACCTCTATGGGATGAGTTTATACTAGACTTGGGATGTCTATTTGTAGAACCTTATTTTTCTTTTTTTTAAGATGTTGAACCACATCACTTTTGAGGACTCTACTAGTTTCAGTGAGAGAACACTTGTTGATCATTATGATCCACTTCCTATAGATATTCTTTGAGAAAATGTTCCAATTATTTCTTTTGATCGATTCATTTTTGTGTCATATATCCAGTCTTGTAAATGATCTTACCAGACCTATGCCACACTTCATATTTGGACATGATTCAGAGATATTTGTATTATTGCCTCTGTCATCTTATATTATGGAATGTGTAGACTTCTAGTACACCGTTTGTGTTTTTCTTTATAAAAAAGGAAGAAACATTATTCAATGTAAATGGAGATTATATAGTCTTCTAGCTAAGGATCTTGACATCAACACTGGTCATCTTGTGATCTTAACTTAGAGTATCGACAACTTCAGTATGCATGTTAGTTATTTAGTTATCCTTTGAGGGATTCAATATGAAGTCCTTCCTTCTTTTACATAATTTTGGGGGTGGGGAGTTTTGTTTCCTATGGGTATTATATCTTTCTCCACTTCATGGATATATATTTACATGAGTACTTTGTACAGCCTTATTGTTGAGACTCATATTGTGGATATGACACTTTGGTTTTTGGATATTTTTATCCCATAAATTCACTTGATGGGGGGGGGGGGTGGTTTATAGTATGTATTTCTCATAATTTCTAGGTTCTATCTAGGTTGTTTATCTTTTCCTAGTTTTTTCTTAGGTGAGGATTTATCCCACATTTGTTAGTTAGGCTAGTGTTTTATTTTAACTTGACTTATTATACAAGGGATTTCTATTTCAATAGAATGATTTTTTGAATATATTTTTATTTTCCTTGTCTTTACATACCATTTTTTTTAATATTATCATGATGTTCTTGTTGTCAATGCTTCAGAATCCTTGCTTGGAATGATATTATTCTCATGCCTTTCATGATTCTTATACAATAAATTACTCTCCTCATGTAAGCTAGGAGGGATATCTACTATATGTAATGATGGTGAAATAGGATCAGTGACAATGAAGGACTGTTGAATTCCTTGAAACTATGGGATAGACTACCTAATGGCTGGTGTGTCCTAGATTAGTATATATATTCCCTATAATGTTTAAAGTGAACTATGTGTAGGTTTATTAGGGAATAACTCTTAAATATTTTGAATCTAAAAAGTATTTCATAGGGTGTGTCCCCATCACTAATATATTCATCTATAAAATAATAGTTATTAATGTTAAATGTGTGCTCAAGATTAGAAATGTCATCAAGTTCAAGTGATTCTAAAGAAGAATCTAAAGGAAGTTCAAGAGAAAAGTGTGATAAGTTATATAGTCAAGTCTTATGGTCAACCATTCCCTCTACCAATATAGTATCACAATGTAGCTCTATAACATACACTAAATCTAAAGTGAACTTAACTCACATGCCTCAACCAAGGTGAGTGATTTGATAAACTAATAAGAGATTATTCAAAATTGAGGTAACACTTATAACATTATTGAATGTTCTATCACTCACTTTAATAGTCCCTCTACTAAGAATACTTTTATAAGTTTCATCATCTAATTTTATAGAGGACATGTCACATGGTTCCAAGGAACTAAACTCTATCTATGAAGAGGCCATGTGATGTGAATCACTAGATTCAATGATCAATGTAGGAGTTGGAGCTATAGTTATAACTAGGCCCTTACCCTTTGATTTCCCCTTACTATTTTGTTTTCCTTTCATTTACTATTTTCATCTACATTAGAGTATTCATGGGTTGATGAATTATGAATGGTAAAATCATGGACATTGATATTATGCTTCTCGAGCATCTCATTCACTTGGTCAATTTGCATCTTCAAAATTTTATTTCATCATTATTTCATGATCAAAACCCATATTTGATCCGATAGTTCTTAATCATAGGAATAGAATAATAGGTCTCATTATTTGGTTTTTATATGGGAGTATTTGCATCCTTGTCCTGATCCTTTTTTTTATGTTTTTTTCTTTTATTTGAATCCTTCTCTTTCTTATCAAAGAGTAGATGAGATTTTGAGGACTTAACTATGTCCATATGTATCAACTTATCCTACTCCTGATTCATGTTGGAAATAAAGGTAGATAAATAAGGCATATTCCATGTAGTTCCAACTCCAAGATCGCTTTTTGTGACATGGAAAGTGGACATATATACAAAATAGTTTGGACCCATTTTGGAGGGTATATATAAAACAAGTTGATCATCTTTCTTATCAATTCTAAATTATTTTAATTATAACCTTAGATATTTAAACTTAGATAGGAAATCCTATAGTGTGTCAAAGTTAATTAGGCTCAAATTATTGAGATCATTCTCTAGTTTATGACATATCATTGCATCCTTCTTCCCAAAGAGTTTTTCTAGTGTGGTCCATACCTCATTTAGTGTTTTAAAATATAGAAATAGAGGGAAATAAAAATCAATTGATAATACATCCAATAGTGTATAATACTTCATTTCAAAGGTATGTAGATGGCCTAAAAATGTCACCAATGTGTAGAGCATGAAAAAATAAGCACTTTGAAGAAGATGAAACTCAAATTCAAAATACCAATCCAAAGTTATGGCCATTTTAAAATTTGAGATCACATGAAAAATTTGGGTGAAAAAAATAGTGGTGGAAAATTTTTAATCAATGTCCAAAAAAACTTAAGACCCTTTAGAACAAAATCTTGAAAAAAAATTATGAATTAACTTCAGCAAGAAAAAAAATTATGCCTCAACAAAGTAAACGTTAATCACTTTTGGGTTGGAAGTGACCAAGGGCTTAATTTATATATGACCAAAGGATAAGGAATAAGCTAGGTTATTACTTCATATGACCAAATAATATGACTATAGAGATATATATTATTTTGGGTTCTCTTCTCCTTTCACTTTTGATTGATGTGATTTATGTGAAGTGACATCATCCAAAACTTTCACCCTTTTTTCTAATGAATAGTATCACATTTGAATTGGTTAAATTTGATGTCCTGTAGGACATCATCCGAATTTAAGATTACCTACATATTTATCAAATATTTTTTACTTCTACCACAGTCAAAAATTCTAACATTGGGGTTCTATAGGTCTCCTACATTCATTGGAGAAAACCATGTCAGGGTTGCATGTCAAAGTTGTAACATCCTTATGTAATTATTAAAAATTTAAAAAGTTATCATAAAAGGATTTAAGGATATGTGTGCACTAAAAATGCCTAATTATAGGACCATTAACCTTTCCTATAGGGGGTATATTAATTGAGTTTGCATACCCTTGCTATAGTCATAAGAGTTTAGGTAGTGTCAATGTTGTCAGGAGTTACCAGAGTGTGGGGATTATTAAAAGTTATTTTATTACCATGATGAGATGAATTTTTATTAGTTATAGGATTGAATTAATTTTTGATGGTGGTGATAATGTTATAAACCCTTGCAGTGTTGAGAAGGCTCAAAACTCTTGTGGTGCCAAGAAAGCTCAAAAATCTTGTAGTATGAACACAAGTGCAAAAAATATATCCATCTTATAAAATATATATCTTGAATGCCTAAGTAAAAAGCACAAAGTATATCAAAAAATATAGAAAAAAATATTTTTCCTTGGATACCCTAGTAGCACGGATTTACACAAAATCATTGAAAGAACCTTGAAACTTTCCAAAATGATCAAAAATCAACTATCACAAAACTAGGTCATGTTTATAGCCAACCATAAGGTTTTGTCATCTTATTAATTTGATGGTGTTATCCATTTTGTGATTTGAGACTTTAACTAAATATTTTTCATAGATTTTTAATAAATCCCACCAAACCTATGAAGAACCGAAAAATCAATAAACTTATAAGATGTATGCAACAAAGGTCTCACTAAGGATCTTAAAACATAGAAAAATGGTCATCGTATCTGAGCTCTGATACCATGTTTAATTACTCCAAGATCTATAAATTTCATAGATTACATGAAAACCCTAGTATTAAGTGAGATCAT
Source organism: Torreya grandis (assembly GCA_037957365.1). NCBI lineage: Eukaryota > Viridiplantae > Streptophyta > Pinopsida > Cupressales > Taxaceae > Torreya > Torreya grandis. The sequence goes on from JARHVA010004004.1 coordinate 641,509, forward strand.
ATGCAAATCAAAAGAGATCTACATTAACTGATCATCTAACTCATTAGCCACAAATTATAAAGGATGTAAATTTTATAGTGAGAAATTAGGTCATAAAAAAGGTAACAACTCAAATCAAAATTAAAAAACATGTTAAGTGTAGTTTCCCTAATGAACTTAATAACCCTAGGCAAGTTGACTAATAATTGTATAGGTAAAACTAGAATCGGTAAAAGCCTACACTAATAATTGAAGATTTGACTCTGATACAATATTGGTTAAGGAAGGTCGAGGAAAACTCCACAATGAACATCAATCTACATAATAGTGTTAAGATCATAGAATAATATTCACCAATAAATAGCATGGTGTATATTTAGTTAGTGTAATACAATATGTCCTTTGTTGGTGAATCTCTTTATATAATATAAGAATTGTTATGTCTATAGATGTTCATTGTGGAGTTTTCCTAGGCCCTACTCAATTCCTTTATGGTATCAGATCTAGACCTCCAATATGCATCTCATAATTGGCTCAAATGGATTTTTTATCTAGATTTAATTATAGTATTAGTGGTAGATATAAATGGAGAAGATCGTTATGAAGATATTTGTACCTCTTTCAAAATTAAAGTGTTCCTTATGGATCTAAAATTCTTTTTGAAATTAATTAGAGTCATGTACATCTACATCTTAATCAATCAAAGCATTCCCATACTAGTTTCCAATATTATAATCATTTTTTGAGCCAATCCATGTAGTGATATTTCAAAATTACCTAATGGATATTTTTAAATTATGCTAAGACTACTAGTTTATGGTATTTTTTTTTTCGGCGGGCGGGGGGGGGGGGGGGGGGGGGGGGTGGGGGGGTTCAAATTTTTGAAAAAAAATAGAAATTTTGGGTATGGTCTAGTACTTTTCCTAAATTATACTTTAAAAAATTATTTAAAAAAATCATATTTTGGTTATTTTATTGATTTTCTAAGAAATTTTTAATGTTCAAATTTTCAAGACAACCAAAGCACAACTAAGATGAGAGTGGATTTTTTTCACTTGTTTTAAAAAAATGTGTATAAATATTCATACCATTAGATTACTCCATTTGATATATTTATGAAAATACATCATTTGTTTGAATTGGACTTCTGGTATTCCCATATCATATGTTTGAATAAGTTTTTCTATGTGATGGAGTACCAAACAATTCACATTAACTTTATGTTTGTTAACTACCACACAGACCACATCATGTGACTATTACACTTAAATTTTAGTTTATAGCTACTAGTTGTTTACTATAGTGATAGTCTAGATTCACCATGTATCCACCCAATAGATAAATTTATCACCTAAGGGTAAAACCTACACCATTAGGCCTAGTTTTGTTTTATGTCATTTACATTCATGGCTCATAAATTTTGATATATAAATCATTGAGAGGTGATGTTGATTTTTAAGCTCAGAATTATTTTTGAGATATACATAGTGGTGGGGTATTTTTGGCATTTTTTATAACCTTGATTTCTATAATTTATAGTTAATTGCCTAATTTATTTACCATATTATGGACCTTTTGAAGGCCACAATGTTTAAATGGTAACTCTAATTTTCATGCTAATTTTTTAAAGTGAATGTTTTTTATACATTCTTCATAGTTGTAACATATAATTGGTTTCATGTTAAATCAAGTATTATTTTTTTTTAGCATAATGGCCTATTTTGTAATTTTTAAATGATATTATTTATGATTAATTATAGGTGTCCCTTCATTTTTAGAGGGGATCATTATTTAGTGCTTTATATAGATTCTACATGGGGTTTTTAAATGTATATTTTACTTGCACTAATTTATAAAGTGTCATATTGGGTTTTCTATGTTTACCTTCTTGCATATGTGCCTTTTATTGTGCACATGTATTTCCTAAGTTAAATTTTAGGGTTTAGATATAAAACCAAGAATAATATAGTTTAATTTGTCTACCTATCCAAATCAAACATGCCTTTGATTGGAGCTAAAGAGAAGATCAATTGAATGAAAAATAAATGAAACATAAATATAAAACTTTATACCTCAAACCTACATATGAGAGACTCATCTCTTGACATTCTATATTACTCCCAAGATGCTTGATATTGAATTATCAATGTTTTGATTGTTGGATTTCTCTATGAATCTCATGATTTTTGGAAATATACTAGATTAGGGATGCTTATATTTGGTTGATAGTTGATAGTTGATGAGTGTAATAAGTTGGTGGAATTATGGAAAAAAATCAGTTTACATTGGGATGTAGATGGATTTATAGGATAATGATGATAGAAATTGAGGGCTATATTTCATTTAAAGAAGATGGAAATCAATGTCTAAAATATTTTTTAGGAATTAAGTTTTTTTATAAATATCTAGAAAGGATTAGGAAGTGTCTCAAGGAAGATCAGAGGATTTCATAGGAAGATTAAGATAATAAATGTATATTAGATGAGGTTTTATAATGTGATTTATAGGAGTGTTGGTGGGGTATGTGAAGGTGGGTGGTGGTAAATTTTAAATTCCTTAAGTATTGTGTAAGTGGAGATTAGTGTTAAATGCCATTATAATAGAACAATTAATTGATATGAGGGATTTTGTAAGGTTATTGTGATGTGGGAGATGTAAGAAGAGTATTAAAGGGTGTACATAGTGTTAGTATGATGTTATTAAATTAGTTGATTTTAGATGTATTTATTTCTACCCTCTTTGAAAGTGTGTTGTGACTAGAAGAGGTAATGGCATTATAAATAAGTGAAGGTCATAGGAGTTAGTAATTTATGATAGATTATTGTCCTCAAGAGGTCATGTAGGGAGGAACAATATGGATGACCACTCAAAATAAAATTATGGGTGGGGCTAGATAATATAATAAAGAAGGGTTGGGGTGGGTGTAATTTATGCAATAGATGTAGTACATGTTTAGATATGTTATGAAATTATGAACATGGTGGATGTGAGACATTTTTTTAAAGAAATGATCAGGATTTGTATTGATGATGCCCTTGGTGAAGACATATGTGAGAGAGTAATATTTTGATAAAGTTACAACCCTAAATATACCCCAATCAATAACATATGAAAGGGGGAAGATGTAAACATTAGATGATGAATTAGGATTCTAAATTTATACATATCCTAGGTAATGTCACATGTCAAGGATAACTTATAACTTGATTTGATGATTGATTGAGTGATGTCTACATTTCTACATACCCCAAGTAAGAATGCATGTCGGTGAGAGTAGTAATCTTGGATTGGGTGATAGATCAATTGATTCACTGATGGATGGATTGATTGATTTATGATTCATTATGGACATATATTAAAATGATTAATTTAATGTTTTATTATACCCAAAAAATGATGTATGGTATGGTGTTAGATGATAAATTTATTATATTGGATGTACCTCAATTAAATGAAGGAGTCATAAATTATGGATGAAGAATGAAGCTATAAGTTTTAAACATATCCCATGCAAGTATATATGATAGGGAGAGATGAGAGCTTAGATTGAATGAAAGATCAATTGATTATATCTCAAGGATTATATTGATTGCATGGATTAATGATGATGAATCAAGTTTAATGACAAATTTTATAGAATATGATGAATGATGAATGAATAGAAATGATTGATATGGCAAGGATGAATGATAATTAATGAAGAGGAATGTAGATGATCTAACCTCAAACACCCCATATAACTAAAAATTTCCTACATATTCTATATGGACCTCATGTTAATTCAATTCTCTTTATGAGGGAGTGACTAGATGATAGAGAATGATAATGAATTCCCAAGGACATATTGATGATTATAAGCATATATTGTGGGATATGTTAGTATTGATAGGTTGTTAAAAATGATGAGATTGTCATAGAATAAGGTTGTATTAATTACATTTGATTAGAAAAGTGATTATGATGGGTGAAAATAAGAGAAAATATGGTACTACTAGCAAAACCTTGGCCCTAGGGAGGCTAAATTTCTAAAATCATGGGTTTTAAATAGTAAATTTGATGGGAAAAACATTTAATTTTCACTCTACCTCTTATCAAATTTACTCTATGGTTTTCATGAAGTTTTATACTATAGATGGATCATGTGCCACACCACCAAAACCAAGGAGAGTGATTCTAGGAACAACAAAGAGATAAAGAGCATGGAGAATTGGTGAGTAATTTAAGTTGATAATTTATTTTCATTAATATGAATTCATTAAGGTGTAAATTTAGAAAAGACTGAAGCTACTATGGGGAAAAAAATTATCATCATGATTTCATAGTCATGAATGACATTTTTTATCATGTCAATAGTGAATTTGTGTAGTTGGTGTATTAGTATCATTGTTTTATCTAGGTTTTACAAGCTTAATGATGTTATAGTGGGTTCACAAAGAGGCCAATAGCTTATAAGTCATGATCAATGGATTTGAAAAAATGCATGTAGCATCTTCTCAAAGCTAAAAAAATTGAAGTGTTAAGTAAATGATTTATTATACCAAAATAATGATGTATGAGACAATGTGAGATGATAAATTTATTGTCCTAAACATGCCTCAATTAAGTTAAGGAGTTGTGAATTATGGATGATGAATGAAGCTACAAGTTTTGACCATATCCCATGCAAGGATATATGCCAGGGATAAATGAGAGATTGGATTAGATGATAGATCAATTGATTGTATCTCAAGGATTATATCGATTGCATAGATTAATGATGGTGGCTCAAATTCAATGACAAATTTTATACAATATGATGAATTATGAATGAAATAAAATGATTTCTATGAGAAGGATGATTGATGATTACTGAAGAGGAATACAACTAAACTGACCTCAGACACCCCATGTGACTAAGCATTGCCTACATAGTCTATATTGCCCTCATGTTAATTTAGTTCTCTTTCTGAGGAATTCACTAGATGACAGAGAATGATAATGAATCCCCAAGGACATATTGATGATTCTAACCATATATTGTGGGAAATGTTAGTTTTTATAGGTAGTTATAAATTTTTTGAGATTATCATACAAGAAGGATGTATTGATTAGAAAAGTGATTATGATGGGTGAAAATGGGAGGAAACATAGTGCCACTAGTAAAACCCTAGCCCTAGGGAGGCTAAAATTATAAAATTATTAGGTTTAAATAGTAGGTTGGATGATAAAAAACATTTAATTTTCACTCTACCTCCTATCAAATTTACTCTATGGTCTTCATGAAGTTTCTACTAGAGATAGATCATGTGCCACACCACCGAAACTAGGGAGAGTGATTCTAGGAGCATGGGGAATTGGTGAGTAATTTAAATTTATAATTTTTTCATTAATTTGAATTAATTAGGGTGTAAATATGGAAAAGAGTGAAGATACTATGGGGAAACAATGTTTTCATAGAGATTCCATAGTCACGAATGATGGTTTTACTCATGTCAATAGTGACTTTGTGTAGTAAGTGTATTGATATCATTATTTTGTCTACGTTTTATAAGCTTTATGATGTTATAGTGGATTCACAAAGAGGCCAATAGCTTAGAAGTCATGATAAATGGATTTGAAAAAATGCATGTAGCATCTTCTCAAAGTTGACAAAATTAAAGTGTTAAGTATCAATTTCATGCAACTTATAACAACTTCACATGGGTGAGTAGAGGATTTAAGCTAGGATAAAGTATCAAATTTGTGTCTCTTAGGAGTGAATTCATGATACACATAGGTGATTTCCTATCACTTATATCAGATTTGACACATAAGGGTTTGTAAAAGAGATAAGATGATTGATGATTATGTAGACTAAGTGGAATGTCTAAATGATGATAGTTATGATGGAAATGAGTCATGTTAAAGACTAATTATCTAATTGATTTGAAATAATTGTAATTTTTTGTTTATAGAGATATTTAACATGATCATGTTGTAGGAGTGTTACTCAGAGGTGATGTGATAGTTACCTCAGCGGACATTAAATGATTATGGCCTTTTAAAAGTCATGGGATTTTACTATGTTTCATAGATGTCACTTATTCACTTTGACCAAGAAATATTAACTACCCTGGTGGAGAGATGGAACTTAGAGGTGAGTACCTCCATATCTATATGGGATATATGACATAGCTATTATAAGGTGTCTACAATATGTTTAGGATCTCAATCAGAGGAGAGAGGATACACTCGAAGCCAACACAAAAAATGGTGACATTATAAAAATTACCAGGACATATCATTTTTGGATTGTATAGGGGGAGGATATATTTGGTTGAGTATCTGAGGGAGGAAAGTATAGATAAGCTACTCTTACCCTAGTTTCAATTATTAGCATCATCTTTCTACTTAACAAGAGTGACTAAGTTTTTTAGCTTGGTTTGAAAATTTTGGTAGTAAATATAATTTAAGATGGGAAAATGTTTGTGTGGTATCCTATATTGTAAGACCAACTATATAGGGGAATTAGTCTAGTTGAATATATGGGAGGATAGACTATGGGGCCATCTAAATTATTATAAAATTGGGCTTGGGAGCATTTAGTGATTTAGCATCTAGTAGGGATGAGACACTAGAGAGATCCTAATGATCTGATGGTGTATAGATTGGAGATTATTATTGGTGATTGGTAGTGTCACTTGGTTGACTTAGGGTTATTAATATGGACTCTGGATAATTTTAATATAGATGAGGTGACCTAGGTGCCATATAAAAAAATTTAGTTCTAGTTGAGGAATGATGCAAGGTATTTGGAGTATATGTTGACAAAGTGTTATATTATAGGGAAACAAGACATGGTACTTTTTTGATATAGACACAATAAGGTAAAAATATAGTTTGGGATATTTTATGTCATCCCACATGAGCCCCATGTTTTTACAATGGTAACAAAGGATAGGATACATAAGGGCCGATGGCCTATTAGGTAATAGTAAAAGTTAATTTTGATGTAGTGGCTCACATATAGTGAGAATACTAGATAGGGATACCTAACATGGAAGTGACTAGGGACTGTGATGTATAATTGGTGCATATATTATTAGTGAGATTGATAAAACCAATAGTTGCATCCCTATCTTTAACAAATAGGATGCATGTAGTGATCTAGGCACATAGGGATTGATGGAAATAGTAGAGTGTTAAGAGGGTCATTAAGGCATTAAGATAGATTATGGATATTGTAAAAGGTGGAGATGGGTATGGTGATAGAGGTAAGGGGAGGAAGATATTAGGATGGTTATAAATGGAAAGGAGGAGGATATGGGGCTGAATCATTTATTTATAATTTTAGATTCACCATCTACAACATGCATAATACCCCAAAGGGTGAACGTGATGATTCCTAGGGTGATGATGAGTATGTTTTGAAGTCTACAACATCAAGTCACACATTGGATTTGGAATTGATATAAATATAGTTGATGTGGTTGGGACTCATCAGATTAGGTTAGTAGAGGATGAAGGGTTGACCAATCTACTAGAGGATGATATTATAGCCAAATCATCTAAGATAGTAGGATTGGTATGTTAGGTCTATACACAAGAGATAAATATTTTAGATAAGGATATGTAGATAGAATAATTACATGCATAGATTAATTATTTCACTGTGGAACTAGAGAATAGATATGGATAGTTAAAACATTACTTACTAATATATATAGTGCTTAGAAGGCATTTATATCAAATGGGTTTGCATGGGTGGGTGACATGATGATGATGATGGATGCTATAGAAGCTTAGTAATATCAAAATTTATATGATTAGGAAGTTATATATTGTCAAATAACTCCTATATATTCATAGAGTCAATGCACTAAGGGTTATTATAGAAAACAAACATATACCAGATCTATATAATCTCCTCTTAAGAGTAATCCACCTCTATATGATTAGTGTCAGACATGAGGCATGATAAATAAAATAATTATTTTTTTCATGTATATATGACCATGATTCTATTTATATGTTTTATTTTTTATGTATTCATGGACATTGATATACATGATTTGATTTGATTCTAGATTATTATGTATCTACTCATGATATTTATCAATAGTGTTTATGATTATGATGAGTTATGGTGTATTTATATAACACAATGTTTGTGATGACTATGAGGATGTTTATGATAATGTTTATGATGATTATTATGATGGTGGATGATGTTTATAATGATTATGATGTTGTTTATGATGAATATGATGATATTGAATGATGTTCATGATGACATTAAGGATGATTGTGATGATGTTTCTGATTTTTAAATTATTTTATTAGTGTATTATATTTATTATGATAACATGATTTTAGATGTGATTGGTTATATCAATCTGATTAATGTGATGATTTTGTATATTTGATAAATAAAGATATTAATTATGGTATGTGACATGATTTTATGTGATATGATGATGTGATTCAAATGATTATTATTTTCACTTGGATTTACACCCTTTGAGGATATTCCTAAGCTCTCATCATCCAAGTGGAACAATGGAAACACCTCTAGTCTTGTGGTTATCCTAAAGATGAGGTGAATCTCTAGATAGGGCTAGCTCCCCTTATGTGCCACTTTGGATCACAACTGCACATAAAATATCTAGGGGGGAAGGGAGAGAGATAATTGAAAGAAAACTATTTTAAGAGAGGTGATATACCAAATGATATGATGACTTCCAAACAAAATCATGTTATAGATGAGAACAAAAGACTAACCAAACATACACTCCTTCAATCTACATCTTCTCACATGAATGTTACATTATGAGGTTATGGATGAATGTGCAAAGCTATCAAGACTAGACAAAAGGATTTGAATGGAATTAGTGAATATAATAACTCACTAAATCCTTGACATTTCCTAGAACACTTCACATGCCCTATAATAAGAAGCTTTCCAATTGTAAATAGGATGAAAGAATGAGATAACATGCTAAGGAATCCATACTCTTCACTATGAAAGATCCGAAATTCAAGTACAAAACACTATGATTAGTAATTAATATGTAAAAATAAGTAGTATTATTGATAAAATGATATGAAAATGACCAAGTCTTCACCATACTTAGGGTGATCATATGTTATAAATGCCAAAATGGCTAGTTTGTATAGAACTTAACAGAGAGAATAGAAGAGAGAAGTACAAGGGTCACAAGGACAATTTAAAAGATGAGAGAATTAGTTACTTTTGAAATATAATAGGATGTGGTATGAACCATGTAATTTTATGAAACATAAGTGTCCATCCAAGTCATAAAACTCATGAAAAGTGGTATAAAACCTCTCCTTCTGGCTCAAAAAATTATCTTGATGATTTAGACCTATTTGAACATCCAAAAACTAATTATGGATAGGTATAATGATTTGAATTAAGTGTAATGATTTTAAAAATGCCTCTTTATGCATTGGTTGAAATCTTGATCATCTCGAAAGGAGTTATCATTACCTACACTCTATGAAACTCCTCTTTCATGAAACTTTCACACTTGGCCATAAATTTGGCTTCATTTTCCCATTAAAATCCATGTGATGGAGTTTATTACACATTTAAATACCCTCCATGTTATTAAAATCATCAAGGACACATTAAAACTAGCTCACATGATTTTTCTACCCTTCTCACTAGCTTGTCGACTATGCTAGTTTTGACTAGCTAAGATGAGAGCTATTATTTACAATCATAGATTTTTTTATAAGGAATTAAATATAAATATATAGTTATTAAAATTCATATTCTTCCCCACAAACTTTGTTTCATCCTTTGAAACCTGTTTTAGCCTACAAAACACACGAAACAATGAAAAGTACCTTATTTTGTACCCTATCTATATAGTGTCATAAAATTACTCATGATTTTAAGTATCATAATAGATTATTATATAATTTAAAATCATAATTATTTGTAAAATATTCCATTACAATATCTATCCAACTTCATTTCCATAAACTAGTCATTATGAAGGGTTTGCAAGGGTTTTGAGCAGTTTTGATTCTTAAGCATTGTTCATAAAAATTTGAATTTCAAAATTTAAAAAAATATATCATAAAAATGATTTTGAATCACCTTTATAACACATCCAAACTCATTTTTCATTCATGCATATTCTCATGAAATATTTGAACAATCAAACATCTATCAAGCTCTTCTTTCCATTTCCTACAAGTCTAGTGTTGTCTCTGAGCTAAAAATGCCTTCCTCAAGGGTTTATTTGCATTTAAAATTATTTAAAACATATCATGTACCAAAATATTCATGATCCAATATGTTTTAGTGATCATATAAATCCAAATATGAATTTTACCCCTTTTTGGATGATAGGCCTAGTCATGCCTAGTAGGCTTATTTACACCTTAAAGCCTAACCTAAGTTTTTTATGGTTCCTCTACATACCAATGGATTATAAAATTATATAATTATACAATAATATTTTTACAATATACTATAAATAAAATATAGTAATAGAAGTGAAAATGACCTCATTTATCACTAGGACTAAACCTTACCTTTTAAGCTTGACTACAACTTTGGATTATTTTAGCACCCTATAATGTTTATCCCTTATGTAAATTGTATATTATGATTTTATATGTGTTTTACATCTCAAAATAACTCCTTTAAAGTTCTTATCAAATTTTGAATAATCCTTTTGAATCATTTCCCAAAAGCTGTCATTTTTGACACAAAGGGAAGTACCCTCTATCTGAGACAAAATAGAGGGTACTTACATTATTTATTTAGATAATTTCAATATTTAAATGTCCTATTCAAGTGATAAGTATATAATATGAAAAAAATCATCCCTTGTTTCTATCATTTGACCCCTCAAACTTGCAAAATACAAAATAGGTTCCTAGGAAAATAGACTGATTATATGGACTTTTAGTGTAACTGTGTATACCTAATTTATTATCCTTATCTTCTTGTTTTATAATATAAATTACATATAAATAATACCATGGTATTGATTAATATATTCCAATATCCATTTATCATTTTGACCCTTCATATACCCTTCATACACCTTGCATAGCTTAGACTAAGTTTCCTATTTGACTGTGTTTTTTGTCTTGGTAGTGATGCTTGTAGGTGTTGGTTGCATATTTTAAGATTTGAATACAATGATACAATAAATTATTTATGTTCCCAAGGTCATCATATAAATCACCTATACCTAAATCCATTATGTTTTTACTAGCCAACCATGAAAACACCATATTGTAGCTCATTGTTACATCATAGTCATCTATAATGGATGTAGGTGCTCATTTTTGGTTAAAATGATATCTTTAGATGGTGTTTTCTAGTATAATGTGCCATATTATATCCTTTACTAGTGGTTTGAAATTTTTCACTCACCCTACTTGGCTAGATCATCACTTTAAAGGTTGAAATGCTCTCACGACTAGTCATAGGTAGTTGACTGTGGTGAACCCATTTAAACTTTGATTGAGGTTTTAATAACCTTTTGGAGATATATACCTTGATATTTGGTCCTATGAAACTTATAGTACCACCTCATAATTATTTTAGTGATATATACCATGCATTTTCCATGGCAAAATTTAGACAAGTCACCAACTAAAACACACTATATCATCTCCTTCTAATGATATATTATTTCATAAATGTTATTTACCTCCATAAAATCCCATAAAAACATGTAGGCATGTATCTTTTTAAATTTTTAATGAAAATTTCTCTTGAAGCTCAAACTTGTAGGTGAACACTACTTGGGTTCAGTGAATTTAAGGGCATCTTTAGGACCTTCAACAACCACTTTCAATCTATCTTTCATCCTTATAAAATTTAGGGTATTTATCCCATGTATAAGATACAAAAAAAATACATTGGGATGCCTAAAAATACATCATATACTTGTCATATGATATTCACAAAACACTTTTGGACTTTTGTTTTGCATCTTTACATAAAAGAGTCTTGAAACACACAGGCATTGCTTTGAAGGTGATTTTCAAATTTGTTTAGTAACATATCTTATAAATTGGGTCTGATATATTCAAAACACATACTATGACTCCAAATAAAAGGTTTCATCATATTATTTAACCTTTGAAATGGATAATTAGCTCTTTATTAGGTTGCATGTAGGTGGAGATTGTCAAGTTTGTAGATAATAAATGAGAATTACAGACAATATATAGGATTTAGATGCTTGTGATTAGTTTTTGGACTTACCAAGCCCTTAAATTTTATATTATCACTCAAAATAATTTAAAACACATATAAAAACTCCCCTTTCAACATGACATCCTCCATAAAGCACCTTTAGATGCTCACTAATGGTAGACTATGTACAAATGTTGATCATGACTACAAAAATATCCTTTTATTGCATCATATGTAAAATTAGTCACTTTTAAATGTTTAAAATAGATTTATCAACATTATAAAACTCCCTATGACTCCATGGATGTGGTTGAGAACCCTAGATAGCTCAACACTAGCTTTGTATGAAATTTCTTTAAGTAGACTAGCTACATGATGTTTATGACTATAACTTCATAAATAATTTGCCTTAGATAATTAAATTTAAAGATAATGGGACAAATAATACATTTAATATATGGTGATTAACTTATTTACAACATATGGAACCATTACCAAAGCATGAAAAACTCTATAGATAGTGGAAACTTGCATGTCATCCAAATGAGACTAATATGCCAACCTGAGATGATTTGCTCACTAAAACACCATAAACTTGAAAAAAATCACGGATAGAATCTAAGGATATATAAAAAAATCATATGAAATAAACATCACCAATTGGTTTATACAGACTTGCCAAAAATAGAGCAAAACCTATAGGGTGCACAGATTAGTAGGCAGAAAAACATAGTCAACTTCTTGAAGCACAAGCCATAATTATTAAAAATATTAAAATTAAAATTAATTTATTTAAGTCTAATTTCACCTCCCCAAGGCATTTATTTTAAAACCTCCCTTGCATTCCATACCAAGTACAAATCTAAAGACTGGTTTTGTATGTCTAGAAGGGTGAAAAAGGAGTAGAATGGTTTTGGGACTAAATGGCACTTCCAAAGAATTTTAAATGGGTAACTAATATTTAATAATATGATGATAAATTATATTATCTTATCCCATATGGAACACTTCCTCATGGGTCATACAAGTGCCAAACTTACCCTTTTTCCCAAGAAAATTATTCTTTCTTCTGAAGCACCTGCCACTTTTAGTTACTAATAGTTTATTAAGACATGTGATGACACATGGAATGTGACATAAGATTTTAGAACCTTCACACTTCTCAAGTAATCTGTACAACTCATTAAATGCCCCTCTTTGACCTCAAAATGACTCAAAATGAAAAAAGGACTAAAATGACTAAGGACCAAGGCTATTATAAAATTAAATGACATTAATTAACATATAAAAAACATTGTGACATATGTATTTGACCCTCAATTTTTTAGCTAGGGGTGCCCCTATTTAACCTACAGGGTCAAATTTGGTCAGCAAATTGGTGACCCATAGGGGTAATATACCTACTATACTAACTAGACTAGTAGCCTTATTAGTCCCTTGGGCTTAGGGAGTCATATGAAGTTTGAGACCAAAAAAATGACCTTTGACCATTGAACACAAGGACTTAATCAAGAAAATACCACTTGAATACCTCAACCATGCAAAGCAAAGGACACACACAAAATAAGCAAAAATAATAATAAGACACACACACATGTGCTCAACGCACTTAGGGGAATCAAAAAATAAACTATTATGCATAATTAAAAATTAAGTGTACCTCCTTTCTAAGTTCAAAAGGAAAGTTTCTTGAGTTTCTTTCTTGGTGAGATGAAACATAATGCCAAGCATGTTTCTCCTTGAATTGGATGCTTTTTAGATCAAACCTATTCCTTAGCACTTCACTTGATCTACTCTCATGTCGATCATCTTAAAATAGGTCTCCAATGTAAAAATACTCATATTTAACTTGCACACATACCTCATATTATATCCTATTCTTCGTCTCATGATAAACTAGTATCTTTTTAGTAGGCATAGTTTTAAGAGGATTGATTTCTTGTTCCTTAGAGGATTAAGGCCAATAGGATCTTTTTCCATATTTTAAGAGCTGATGTGTTTCTCCAAATTTATTTATAATATGATTTCCCATTTTTATGACTTCAAACATATCATAATAAAATTCATATGCTTCTTACAAAGACATATTTGAAAGATTATTTTTTCTTTGCATACTCACTTGAGTGCTAAGGCTGCCTTCTCCATTTGTGATTAGCTCATAGCCTCTTTAAATATGATTATATAATGCTCCAATTATTTCAAAAAATTAATCTAAAATCTTATTAATAACGTTTCCTTACCCATCCATGATATATTTCATAGTGATGGAATAACCATGGACTATTTCTTGCTCTTTGGTGAAAGGAAGACATTCTTTCATATCAACCTAATCTAAAGTTTCAACACAAGAGACCACCTATTATTTATAAATAATAATCTATTCAGGGATCTCAAATTTCATATCAACTATCCTAACCTTATGTTTCTCCTCAAGGATTGCAAGATCTTCAATCTCCTTCTTTATGATTCCAAGACTAGGCATCTTCTAGTCATGTGACTTAGTCCAATGACGTTGCCAAAGAAGTAGGCCTTCTTCAAGAAAGATTTCTATTTTTTTATCAACCAAATGCACTTATTTAGGTTCACATACCATATTTCCATCAATTAAAATGGTTATGTGGTAAGTACAAGATGAACTAATTGGTGGAGGTGGCACATAGAACTCAAAATCAGATTGAGAGTAAAAAGTAGGGGACTCTTTTGGAAGCTCTTGAGGAAGGGGAGGAAGACCTTGGGATAAAATGGCTTGGTTTTCTTCCTGAGATTGGAAAATGAATTCATTTAAATGTGATTGGGCTTTATAATTATCTTGAGGAAGGTTATATGGGGTGTTTTTAGGCATACGATCTTCTTTTGGGTCTAAACCTTCCATCACACCTTGACTTAGCAATTTCATCCTTTACACTAACTCTTCAATTTGATTGGTTAGGTTCTATTGGAAAAGTATTTCTTTAATATCATATGTATAATCATGCATATGAGGAGTACAATAGGGTTGATATGGAGGACAAGAGGTTTCTTGAAGAAGGGTGGGAGGGGTTTGTATAGGATCAAGCTCCTTCCCAGAATCACACTTTTTATCAAGACTTTTCTCCTCTTTCTTTCCCCATGACTCCACTATCTTATTATATCATATAATGTTAAGATTATTATTCATTTATTAAGGTGTTGATGCACTTTTAGGATTGGATGATGTTCTCAAAAAACTTGGCCTCTCCTTAGGCTTGGATTCTCAACCTTATCTCCAACTTAGAATGGCATATCTAGAGGTCTCTTCTTGAGGTGGGGATGTAATGGGAGAGGTTAATGATGGATTTAATTCCACTTAATTTTCTGATAACATGGAATATTTCATCTACATATTGTCCAACTCAATTTTCCTATCAATATTATCTTTAAAAATAAGGTTTCTCTTTTCAACTCTCTCTTCCAACTGATGGATAAAATGATGACTTTGGTAAGCTTGATTGGGATCATGAATAAGGTTAAAATAGGAATTATATCAATCTTAAGGAAGTGGATATGAATTTTTATAGATTTTTTGAGGCTAAATTTCATGAATTCTTATCTTATCCTCTAAGGATGAAACTAGGCCACTCACATCTAGCATCTCACTTGTGAGCCTTTGTTAATTGACTCTCTCAATAGGTGCCCACTCTCTTTTGACCAGATCTAATGCATCTCTCAATTTATGAATAAGATTACTAATAACCTATACACCATATCCCCTTTATGTTTCAATATCTATCATATACCTCTCATATCACAAAAGTGTTTTCTTGAAGGTGGAAATGGACTGATTAAAGAAGTGACTAGGTTGACTAGGAGGAGCAAGATGTTGAGAAGGCTTGTTATTGGACTG
>JARHVA010004004.1:667500-780000 GCA_037957365.1 Torreya grandis
TAAAATAAACCCAAAAATATTACCTAATGTGCTGCAAAGGACATATTTCTTGGGGTTTAGCCAGACTTTATTCTCCCTATGTCATTCAAATATGTTCTTGAAGACTTCGAGGTGTTCTACCCATGTTTTTAATTTTCCTAGGATGTAATTGACACAATATTCTATAATATCATGCATAATATTATGGGATATTATTTTCATAGATCTTTTATAAGTTTCACTAGTGTGCTTTCGGCCAAATGACATAACCTAGAAACATAATGTTCCCCATAGAGTGGTGAAATCTATTTTAAATTGATTTTTTAATGTAATGTAGATCTGATTGTATCTTGAGAATCCATTCGTGAGTGAAACATTTTCATAATCAACAATTTATTCAATGCTCATGTTGATGTTTGGAAGGGGTAATTCATACTTTTATAATATTTATTTGTCTTTAAAGTTATTATAGATGTGAATAACACCCTATTACTTGTTGACTAGTACAATATTTGAGATCCAATCTGAATAGTCGATGGGGTAGATGAACCCTTCATCCAATAATTTTCATAATTCTTCATTCACTAGGAGTGTCACCCTAAGATTAATTTTATAGAGCTTCTAGTTAATATGCTTGGCATCTATATGGACAAAAATATGATGGACTACCAAATAAAGATCCAAACCTAGCATATCAATGTAATACTAAGTAAAGATACCAATGAATTCATTGTGAAACTTTATTAGGATGTCTTGTTCTTTAGGAGTGATAGTAGAACCGAGTTTGATTATCCTTGGGTTGTATTTCATTCTAATGTTGACATTAATGGTTTGTTTGACTAATGATGGATATTGATCCTATATGTATGTTGAGATAAGATGAAGTTGATATTATTATAGCATTTGCATGGTTTTTGGAAATTATATAGATATATCATCATATGCATGTTATTACTTAGGATTAAGAGAGTCATTTAATTTCATGATTTGGGGATAGTTAGATGATTGAATGTCATGCATAAGGTGAAAGTAGAATTATCCACCCATTCACACCTCAAAGAGGTTTTCAAAAACAAACATATCTCTTTTTTTCATTTTTCTAGTCCACTACTGCCTCATAGAGGTTTTTACATAAGACTTTATTTTTTGTTTTTTATATATTTTATATATTTATTTTCTTTGTATTTTTTTAATTTTCCATGACTAGGGAATTTTAACTATTCCCTAAAATATGTATAAGTGTCTAGGTTAATCTCAAACCCTTTTTATGGTCACCAACTGATAGATAATCTCATAGGCCCATGAACTCAAATATTACTTCATCATTTTGAAGTAGATCAAAGTATAGTTCCTCTTATTAGTCCTAGTTAATTAGGTCAGGATAATGTATGTTAAGGTCAATGGTGAGGATGGATGTGTTAATGAAAATTTTGGTGTTACAAGGATCACCATAAGGGCTATGGATGGATCATGCTCCAATATCATCATGAGATGAGTATTTTTCAAAAATTAATGAAGTTTCAAAAATGATATCATAGGGGTTACCATTAGGTAGTTTATATTACAAGCCTTGTTATAACCAATGATATTTTATTAGTGTGGGTTAAAAAATATCAATTTCATATATTCCTAATCCTTTTACTTGATAATTCATATTTTCACATACTCAATTTTATTTAGGATACACTAGATGTTGAAAACAAGATGCAAAACCATGATATGATAACCATGATTCTTCTAATTTATCCATTTTTTATTTGATAGGAGTCTAAATTTTGTAAATATGGTATCGATGGACTAATGAGACATTAATAATACCTCCTTCATGGTGGGTCACCCATAAATTCATGGTGATATAGTTATTTTTACAACATGGAAGGTATGATATTCATATTCACCAAATCATTTTGGAATGATTTTAATGTAGGATGCAGGAGGTGAATTTGTGGATGTAGATGGGAGATCATCTAGATGGGTATAGATTTAGATTTGTCCTTCACATGATAAGTTCCCTTGGTAATAGGAATGTAGGTGATGTCATGATATTTTTCCTCCAACATTGTATAATATTGGTAAGGTTGTGGATTGCCAAAGATAGTGACTTCCCTACTAGAATGAGGAAATTTGAGACATTAATGGAGAGTGGATGTAAAAAATTATATTTAATGGATCCAAGGGTATCCAAAAATGATCTTATAAGACAACTCAAAATATAACACATGAATTAATGTTTGATGAGTGATTGGACCCACCATGATAGGAAGATAAATCATTATTGTTGATTGTCATTGAGCATCATCATAGCCATCAATAATAATGATTTAAGATGTTAATGTGGACTATAAATATCCCATGATTTTGATTGGATTAATATTACATAAATTACATATATAACCACTGTATACAAGTAATCATTTTATTTTATGATATGCAATAAATATTGAATTCATATAAACTAAAAAATTAGATGACATAGGAATGGATAATAACACCCAACCTATAGGTCCTCTTTCTTACTCACACAACCCTTCTTGATTAGTCTTTCACTGATTCTTAGTCATTTGTAGTTTTCTAGGCTAAGCTTTGTGAGACCTAGGCAACCCTCTTAAGCCCATATCTATCCCCTTAGGTCTCATCCCCTTAGGAAAACAATGCCTAAATTAGACAAGAGTACTGGAACATAGGGTGTCCTATTTTTGGTGTTATTTTCTAAGTGTATTTTTAACTCAAATAGTTAGATTTTTTTTTTGAATCCTTATCTTTTTACCTATCATCTTAATACAAGTTCATCTAACCCATGATAATTAATTTCCCTATAAAAAGCCATTCGAATCCCATTTAGAGGGGTTGTCACTCATTTACAGGAAAGAAACAAGAATACAATTAATTACAATAAATCACTTTCCTTATTCCCTGTATACATCCTTTTAAGATCATTTCAAGCCCATTCAAGCACTCATACCAGTTCTTGGTCATCCAAAGTTCATATAATTCTACATCTAGTTGCATACATCACATATTATTACACCAAACAATTCAATGAGAGAACTTCATTAGCTTGATTCCTCTTTGAAGTATTGGTATGTAGGTAGCATGCCCACACATGGGGTTTGAAGTGTATCCAGTGTATCCTTTACACACTAACCCATTCTCTTATTTCCCTAAGTTTCAACTCAAGTTCAATAAATAGGAGCTCCTAACGGTTTAAAATATTAAATTAAACACACAATGAGATCCATAGGCTTCTAGGCCATAAAGCTTCATTGATAGGGTAATACAAACCTATCGAATAGAACCCATAAAGCTTTCAACCCCAGGACAATAATGTAGGAATAAGATTATAGTGTTAGATAGTAGGGTGTCCACTTTTAGTGCTCCTATATAACTTAGAAATGAATTTTAGGAACATGTTATAGTCTATTTTCTAGTCCTACTCATTTAGTATCAAACTCTATCTCAGTCTAGATCAGCTGAAATAAGCTAAGTTTTAATTTCTCTCACATACTAGTATATTTAGAAAGAGATAAAATACTATCTATTTACACCAATAATTACGTTAATTAAATCATATCTATTTACTAATTTATATTGCTCAGACCCTTTATTTACTAATGAATTAAACACTTAATTTTATAAAAAGAATAAAACTTTTGGTGAACCCAACCTACTTCAAATTTATGAACAAAAACCCTAGAAACCCTAGGGATAATCATTTCTAATTTTTTACCATAATTTCCTAATTTTTATTGAATTTAAAAATCATAAAGCTATCAATTCATTACAAACATAACACATATTTTGTTTAAACCCTAGTTTACACATACTAGGTCCTTTTTACATACAAACACATTGAATACACTAGGAAAAATATATTGCTAATTTTAGAAATGTTTTTTTTTTTTCCTAATTTTTTCAAGCAAAATTCTAAAAAATTTGTCTAAATTTTTCAAATTATTTCACTAATTTTGAAAAAAAATCATTTAAAACCCTATTTGCATCAAATACATTCTTATTTATTTTCCAAGTACTTTTTGCATCATTTTCTAAAAATTTAGTTTCACATCAAACTCAAAAAATCAAATAAAAAATCAAACACTCAATATTTTTCACAAGAATAAAACTTAAAATAATGGTTTGATGAAAAGAGGGAATGGAGAGGAAGGGCAAGAGTTTCAGCTCACTAAGAAGCTAGGGCAGGCGTGCCCTAGCTTTGAGTCACCTTGGTTGTGGATGCGTAGAGGTAGAGTAGGTCAGGAACGCAAGAAGGAAGCACAGGGAGGTCATAGTTTTAGAAGAATCTGTGTGAGCATCTAGAATTGAATTGCATAAGGGGAGTGAAGTGAAAGAAGGTGTTGTAATGGATCAGGGGGTACAAAATAAAATGAAGGGAGATAGAAGTTTCAGAGATGTGGTAGGTAAAGGACCTCAAGGTAAGAAAGCCAGACTGAAGGAGGTTTCAGAAGCCATTCAGTTTACAGGAGTTTAGAGCAGCGGCTTGACTGGTGGTTCAAGAATTAATAAGGTGAATGGATGCTTGGAATGCTGAAATGAAAGGCCAAAGCTAGTAATTCCATTTGACATGATATCAGAACATGTGGAGTATTACTCCAAACACTCTTTGTATTGCAAATTTTTGGGGCTGAAAGTATCTCTCCCTTTATTGGAGAATTGGACCAGGAGGGTATGGGAGCTGGCTAGAGAGATGGAAATGATGTTGCTGGCAAAAAAAAATTTTATGGTTACTTTCAATTATCTAGAGGATAGAAACTGGGTGTTCAAAGGAGGTCCATACTTTTATAACTAGGCTGGTCTCTTCATGAAACCATGGCAAGCTGGTTTTAACCCCACAAAAGAGCTTCCCAACAGAGTTCCAATGTGGGTACACCTACCATGAATGCCAATTGAATGTTGCTGAGAGGATGTTATGATAATTATTGCTTCACTAATAGGAAAATTGGTGGGAGCATCTTTACAAATGCTTGGGAAGAGAATCATGACATATGCAAGAATTTATGTAGAAATTGACCTGAGCAGACCGCTGCCTGACGTGGTAGAAATGTGTGCAGGATCATACTCATGGGTACAGCAATTAGATTATGAGACCTTACCATTTAGATGCTATCTATGTCACGAGTATGGACATTTGGTTAGAAGGTGCCCGAAGAAAAAAATGGAGGATCAGCAACTGTCTCCTGCACCTCCCTTGAAAAGGGAAGTGGCTGAGGATAAAGGAAAGAAGATGGGAAGTGGGGGCAAAAAGGATTCAGAGGGTTTCATGCAAGTGAAATCTAGGGGTAGAAACAAAGGACTTAAGAGAACATTTATGGAGCGAAAAGGAGAGGACTCCTACAACATATTTGAGATGGTGGAAGAATTGGGACGGCAAGAGGTAATTCTGGGTCTAATTATTGGAGAGGAATGGATGGAGGAGTGTGAGGGGGCTGTAAATGTCAAGCCACTTTCTCCAAGGAAAATAGTAGAAGAGCCTTTTCTAATGACCTTGGATAGACAGGGGGGAGAGCTGAACTCGGTGGAAGGAATAGAGGAAAGGATACAAGGCATAGAAGTTGGGGAGAAGGCATCACAGGTAGTGGGGGAAAAGGTATAAAAGCAAGGGAAAGCTTCACCTTGCCTAGGGATTCTTCAAAAATAAAGCAAGAAGGGAGCTTCAGATAAAAATGTCAAGGTGGGAAGAAGAAAGGATATGGATAGAATCAAGATGATTGGAGAGAATTTAGTTGAATCAAGGTTGGTTAGGACCTTAGATGCACATTTTCTACCTCCCTCAAAATGATTGTGATATCATGGAATGTGAGGGGCCTAAATAGCAAGCCCAGACAAAAAGCTATTCGGGAATTAGTCAGAAGTCAACATCCAGATATTATTTTCCTTCAAGAGACCAAAGTGATAGTGGAGTACATGATGGACATTACTCTGAGGATATGGGGACAAGGGTCATGCCAATGCATTGGGGCCCAGGGGATATCAGGAGGCTTAGTGTGCCTCTAGAATCCAAGAAAGGTGAAACTGATGGCGTGGATGGTATTCAAGTCAGTATTATCAATGGTTGCCTTATGTATGGAATCAAGAGAGTATGCTCTTGTTTTGAATGTCTATGCCCCCAATGATATGCAAGGTAATATTTTTGTTTGGAATAACATTAAGCTGGTCCATAAAGAGTTTCCTTATTTACCATGGATTGTTGTGGGAGATTTCAATGCGATTCTGGATAGCTCAAAAAAAATGGGTGGGAACACCAGATTGGAGCCATCTTCTTGTCTTCTCAGGGACAAGATTTCAGAATTAAATTTGGTGGACATCAAACTGAGTAATGGCCGATTCACTTGGAATAATAGAAGGCTGGGTAACAGCTACATTGTGGAGCGTATAGAAATTTTTTTGGTGTCTTATTTTTGGGTGGGTGGTCGGTGGACGCTCAGCTTTCAGATTCTAGATTGGCGGAGTTTAGATCACTGGCCAATCAAACTAAACATTTCTTTTGGTATCTAAAAATAGAAGCCACCATTAAAATTTTAGATGATGTGGCTGTAGGACTAGGAATTATACGGCCAAATCACTGAATGGTGGAGAGAAGGCCGACCAGCGGTTGGGACAGCCATGTATGTGTTTGTTAAACTCCTCCAATTTGTTAAATACCAGCTTTAGAGATGGAATAGGCATAGCTTCAAGAACATATTCTAGGAGAAGAAGAGGGCATAAGAGGAGTTAAATGACATTACTAGATTAATTAGGGAGGAGGGCCTGATAGGGTCTTTGTTGAAGGAGGAAGCAAGGGCAGTCAAAAACTTAGAAGAGTGGGAATTGAGAGAGGAATTTTTTTGGAAATAGAAATCTAGGATCGACTGGCTGCAAGAAGGGGATAGAAATACCGCATTCTTCTTCAATACGGTCAAATCCAGGTGCCATGGAAATGTTATTAATTCTCTGGTTATGGAAAGAGGTGAGATAGTCTCTTCAACTAGAGAAATTTGTGATGAGGTTGAATAGTATTTTAGCACCTTCATCTAGGAAGAAGGGCTGAGGGATGAGGAGGTGGAGGATTCGATCTTATCCTGTATTCCCTCCATGGTGACTCAAGACATGAAGGAGAAGTTGATAAGACCTATCTCAGAGGAAGAACTAAAGAAAGTAGTCTTTCTGATGAAGAAAGGTAAGGCTCCAGGACCGGATGGATTTCTGATAGAGTTCTATCAAGAGTTCTAAGAAATTATTAAAGGTGATTTGCTAGCAGTGGTTCAGGAGTCCCAAACCAATAGGCAGATGTTGAGGGTGCTAAATTTGACCTTTCTAGCACTCATTCCAAAGGGGGAGGGGGCTGATCGCTTCAGCGAATTTCACCCCATATCTCTTTGTAATGTCATTTAAAAAATTCTTTCGAAGTTGACTGCCAAAAGGTTAAAGAAGTGCTTGAAGGAGCTGATCTCAGAAGAGCAAAGTGGTTTTGTGGAAGGAAGGCAAATCTTGGATGGTATCGTGATGGCCATGGAAGTGGTTCATTCGATGTCCAAATCTAAAGAGAAGGCAATGTTCATGAAGTTAGACATGTCCAAGGCTTATGATAGGGTTTGGTGGACCTTCTTGCAGAAGGTGATGGAGGCTTTCAGCTTTGAGAAGGGATGGATTGAGTGGGTCATGAGCTGTGTTACCTTGACCTCATTCTTTATGCTGGTTAATGGGGAACACTCCAACCTTTTTGGGGTAGCTAGGGGATTGTGGCAGGGAGGCCCATTGTCCCCTTATTTGTTTCTTCTCTTGGCTGAGGGTTTAGGGCAGAGGATCAAAGAATATACGAGAAGTGGGGAGCTTCAAGGATGGAAATGGGGTGGTGGCTTGCATGTTCTCTCTCACCTACATTTCATTGATGATGTGGCTATGATGGGAGCAGCCTCCATGAGAGAAGTAAATAATGTTTGTAAGTGCCTAGATGAGTACTTAGCGGCCTTGGGGTAGGTTATTAATGAGGAGAAATCTTCCATTTTTTTCTTCAATACACCTTTGGCTATTCAAAGGAGAGTGGATGATGTTCTCCGGTTCCAAATTGGCAGCCTCCCAGTTATGTATTTGGGAATGCCTATCACTTTGGGTAGACACTCTAAGGAGTCTTGGCAGGGGCTTATGAACAAATTTAGGGTTAAGTTTAACCACTGGACTCATAGGTGTTTATTGTTTGTGGGCAGGGTTTAATTGATCCAATCAATGGTCTAAGCCCTACCCCTTTATAGATGTATGCTGCAGGTGGTGCCAGCTAGTTTTGTGAAGGATATGGACTCACCGGTAAGACAGTTCTTGTGGGTTGGTAATTTATCAGTTACAAAGTGGAGTCTTATTAGATGGGAGGTGGTTTGTAGACTGAAGAAACTCAGAGGGTTGGGATTGAGATAATCCGTGATGGCTGGTATGGCTCTGGCAACCAAGCTATATTGGAGATTGTGCATTGAGCAGGATCGGGGCTATGCTAAAATTATGGTGCATAAGTATTTTTTGGGGAATAACCATAAGGATATTCCAAGATTTTGCTTGTTGGGAAGCAGATCGGTGATTTGGGAAATGCTGAAGAAGGGGGCAGATTTAATAAAAAGAGGCTTATTCTGGATTTGTAAAAGTGGGATGGAGGCACAGTTTTGGTATGACTCATGGGATAGATTTCCTCCCATTGTGTTGCAATATCCTCACTTACAAAATCTGGCATAAAGATTTTGTGAGGCTGGCTGGTGGAAGGTAAGCGACTTCAAAACTTTTGGTCACCAAAATCAGCTTTTGGAAGCAAGATGGAAAAGTCAAGAAGAATGGCCAATCAGGGGAACAGAGGTGGAGTGTACAGAGCTAAAGGATATTCTAGCTAGGTGCTCCTATTGTACCCTTGTTGTTACTGATGAGCTGGCTTGGTTTCCACACCCCAAAGGGAAATACTCTATTTCGATGGGGTACCAGGAACTTGTAGCGCAGAAGTTGTGGGAAGACAGGGAGGTTACTTGGTGGAGATGAACATGGAGTAGCTTTTCATGGCCTAAGTGCAACTATTTTGTTTGGATGCTTGCTTAGGATCACTACTTAACATGGGACAACATTAGGAAAAGAGGATTTGAGGGACCATCCAGGTGTGTTTTGTGTGGTGCTCAGGAGGAGAGCTCGTCCCACATTTTTTTTAGTTGCCAATATACCAACAGGCTATGGCACACTTGGTGGGGTGTGTGGGGTGGTAGTTGTATACATGCCCCCACACTGGCAAAATTCTAGAAGAAAATTGATAGGCCACCCCCTACTATGCGCTTCCTATAAGAAGTCAAGTTCGCTGGGCCGATCTTTTTGCTCTAGCAGGAGCGAAATAGACGCATTTTTAAGGAGGAAAGGATCAAAGTTAACCGAGTTTGGAATTAAATCATCTAGATGATTCAGGAATTTGTTGAAGCCAAAAGTGAGATAGATTTGCTGATGGATAGAAGGGATGTTGAGCTGGCTAACAGATTAGGAATGAAAGACTTGTCTCCAGGTGCAGCATGTGTTAGGAGTGGGGAAAGAAAGCAGAGGGTGCAGAGAGATGGGAGGTGGATGCCTCCTCCTAGAGATTTTTTGAAGATCAATATCGATGGATCATCTAGAGGTAACCTAGGTCCCCCCAGATATTGGAGGGATAGTGAGGGATGCCTCAAATTTAGTTATTTTTATGTTTTCAGCTCACAAGGGAGTACAGACAGCTAACAAGATGGAGGGCATGGCTATTTTATTTACTTTACAGAGAGCTTACGAGCTGGGATGGCGTAAAGTGATATGTGAGGTAGATTCACTTATTATGATTAATATGGTCTGGGAAAGACAAACTACTGAGGTGAGCTAGTAGTTATCTTTGATTATTCAGTAGATTTTGCAGATTAGTATGCTCATGGAGTCGATGATTTTTGCCCATGTTTTGAGAGAGTGGAATCGACCGGCTAACTGCCTGGCTAGGTGGGTTTCAAATGGGATAGGAGAGCATATGGTAGTGGAGGAAACTTTGTTGCCATTGGAGGTTAAGGAAAATTTGAAGAGAATTTTATATGAGGATAGGTATGGTATAGAAGAGTGATGGAGGTTCTATGTTGGTGTTTGTTGTATTTGCAGTTTTTTTGGACTCTGGCTATTTTGGGCCTTGTACTTTGTGGTTCTGAGTATTAATAAAGTTTTTACCCCTGTTTTAATTAAAATAAATAAATTTCACAAGTACTTTTGAAAAATATTTAGTTTCATATAATATCACCTTTTTACTTCTTGTGGTATCACCTTACATGTTTTAAAGCTCTATATCCTTTCTATGGATATCCCAGTTCCTTGTTTATATTATATCAGCTTAACCTATTCTACTTTTATCCAATTTATTTTCCTTATGCCACCTAAGTTTCTTTCATATCTTACCTCAAGATGAAGTGAAAGACTTAGTGGAAATCCTCCTGAATTCACTCATATTCATTTAACTCAACCATATACCATTGATAAATAACCAAATCAAATTCTTGTCTTAGATTCTACACATCCAAATTATACAAATTTATATTAGGATAACTCCGATCAAGAGTAGTATGAAAATACCAATGATGATGTACACACCAATACTCCTACTCCACCACATGGGACTACCAATCCACTACCACCTATGGTTGATAATGAAGTAGTCCTCAATAAATATTTGGTTTGAAAATTTTTTAGAGAAATAATTAAGGAATAACCTAAAGATCATACACTAATTTTGAAATCTATCATGGAAATCAAAAAGGCTAAGCAAGTTGTGTCTTCTATTCATTGAGAGTAGCCAATTGTAAATGAAACTACAAGGGCAACTATGTCTTAACCACCCCCTATAATAGCCTACCCTTATTTTATTCCATTAGTTGTAGCTACTACATTCCTATCTCCTAATGTGGTAGCCCTTGTGTAATAGATCTGATCTCTTTAATCCAAGTTGAAACATCTTGAATAGGGTACCACTAGACCTATATAGGCTTTGAATTCTTTCGCTCTTATGCATACACCATTGGCATGCCATATTTCTTTTACACCTTTACCACAAGGTTTTTTTCAACCCAAGCTTACTCTTTATGATGGTAAGGGTTATCTAAAGATGCATTTGAGAGATTTTTATGTAGCATGCTTGGATTATGTACCTGGTGACTAGATATTTGTGAAGCTATTTCCATAGAGCCTAATAGATTATGATTTATAATGGTTTTATAGTCTACCAAATCAGTCAATCATGTTATTCAATACTTTATCAGACACATTCCTAGCACATTTTAGTATCAACATTGGTGATAAGGTTTCTTATGCATAGATTGTATAGCATAAACAAATATTAAATGAGCCCCTCATGGATTATATTCTAAGATACAAGACTATTCTAACTAAACTAACTATCCCCATGGCTAATCAAAAGCTACAATATGTCTTCAAATAGAGATTTCTACCAGCATTACATGAATCTATTATGTTCAAAATATTATTTTTCTTCACTGAATTGTGTCATACACTCAAGGGAAGAGAATTCAAACTAATTTCAATAGGCAAACTCAAGTATTTAAGTATCTCAAACACAACCAACAAGAGTAATATCAAAGTCCCATATAAGTTCAAAATTAGTGACAAAAATAATTAGAATCAACCAATAGTTAATTTAGCTTTAGAGCCCCTCTAGTGTAAGGTTTTATCAGCACCTCCTCATCATGCATTTACCAATCTACCAATTTTTCTAGCTAGGGTTTTATAGCAGTTATTGGAATGTAACATCATCACTCTCCCACCTATCTAGGAAGCATATACATTAAAGCCTCTTCCATAAGGATATGATCATCATGTATTTTTTTATTTTCATAGGGCACTAGGCCATACAAAAAATATATGCATTAGTTTATGACATAAGATATAGGACTTGAGGGATGATAATCTACTTGATTTGGGAACTTGAGTTGATCCTCCAAAATCAAAGCTAATATAAGATAAGGATTTGAAAATATTTTCATATCCATTTCCAAAAAATTATAAATAGGAGAAAGAGGACACATTAGGTGTTCACCATAAATACCATACACATCCTCCACCAGTTACATACGGGAAACCTTCAACTGAGGTACATCCTTTGAGAGGTATGATAGGTGTTTATGAGTCCAAAGTTCCAGTCAGACCTTTAATATCTTTTTTAAATTAGGAAATTGTGGAGGATAATACATGATCTATTACCAGTTAGATGTGATTGTATCTTTCCATTTCTTACATGCTTACTATGCTTGCTTAGAATAGCTTATGTGATTAAATTTCCCATTCCATCTTCTATTTTGCTTGTGCCTAAGGACATTTTCCAATGTCTTTTATTTTTATTCATATATGTGTACCTTTTGACATTTTCCAATGTTCCTTACTTGTACTCTTCTACGTTCCTATGACCCTTATGATAATCTTTGCTTGTTTCAAATTGTATGTGTATATGGCATTTGAAAATGCCTTTTATGCTTACTTTCTAGTTTGAGTGACATGTGCCCATGTCCCTTGTTTGCATGGCCCCTTGGCCAACCTTGTATGCTTCTTATTTCTTTCTTCTTACTTTGTATGCCTATTTCTTGATTATTAATTTGTATGCTTATTTATTGATTACTTGTCCTTTTTTTCAATGTCATGATCCATATCATGCATTTACCTTGCTTTCTCAAATGCCATGATGGACATCATGTTACATCCCTCCAACTAACAACTAACAACTAATATGTAACATTTCTATTTCATTACTTTGCACATGATTTTAAATTATCATATATATCAAGGAATACCCCTATTGATATAACAATCTATCAATACAAACATTGTTATATCTTGAAATATATTATCAAATATCAAATGCTATATCGTATATTTATATAGCTTAACACATTTACAAGACTCTTTTTCTGAGAGCAATCATTACAAGTTCATCATTCCTACCCTTAGAAGAGGGGGCATCAAATAGGGGTTTTTTAATAGAGAAAAAAATCTCCTAATAGTTGAAATATTAGCATTAAAACCACTCCGTACATAATCTAGGGGTTAAATCAGTCAAAATAAAGCAAAAAATAGTAATAGTTCTAAATCAACGACCATTTTTCATACCAAACAATAATGTCAAAAATGGACATTAGCACCAAACATAAGGGTGTCCATATTTTGGTGCTCCTATTTAGGAAAAAAACACATAGGTTTTCCAAAAATAGGAAAAAAAATTAGTTTAGGGATAGTTTTTGCACTTTTAGATCAGTTAAATTTAGCAGTTTTATTATAGTTTTCTTAGATATAAGGGGTTATCATGCATGGTATGATGGTTCTCACTTTTATCTCATATTAGAAAATTGGCATAAATTCTAGATCAAAATACATGTTTTAGACATTAG
Organism: Torreya grandis; assembly: GCA_037957365.1. Classification (NCBI taxonomy): domain Eukaryota; kingdom Viridiplantae; phylum Streptophyta; class Pinopsida; order Cupressales; family Taxaceae; genus Torreya; species Torreya grandis. The sequence continues at coordinate 680,883 of JARHVA010004004.1, forward strand.
TGATTGAGGTAAATATGTGAAACACATTGATCTTCTTTTGTTTTCGGGTTTAGTTTATTCCAAGTATTCTCAACAATTACATCCCCTACTCCATCTACATGTGGTTGGCATTACATTCAAGTTAAAATTTCATACAAGTTCAAATTTTTGAGTTCCTAAGTTGGATTTCATATAATCCTAGTACATCAGTTTGAAGTTGATTTCATACAAGCCTAACCTCTATCTTTTGAAATGGCCAAGAGTGGCCTAGTTTCCAGCACACATTCTACTGTCTATGCCACATTGCCAAGATTTTTAACATATCCATGGGCTCCATGAGCCATATCATATGGTATCTATTCTAAACTAGTATCACTTATAGCTTCACTTCATGGGGAAACAATGGATCTAAAGGACTAGCCTTTGTATTCTTGAGCCACCTATTCATAGGTATTTGACACATAGTCCAGACATCGATTATCACATGCATGATTTGTTAACTTCACTTAGTTGGTGATGATGGAGCCAAAGGTTGAACCTTTGAATTCTTGAGCCACATTCAAATAAATTGACCACTCATCTCTATTCATGATATTACTCTTGATTTAACACATATTTAACACAATCCAACATCATAATAGGTTTTGTATTAGTTCATATACCTAATGAGGTTTATTCATTCCTTTCTCTTCCTCTTACTTAGATTTATACATTCTTACTTTATATATAGTGTATCTAGTAATAACTGATATACTTTATGTTTTTATTTTATATTCACACTTTACGGCATGTTCTCTCTATACACATCCAACATCACACAACTTCATGAGCTTCTCGTTTACAAGTAAGTTTAGGTATGATTTCTATTTTTCCTTATTCTAGTATTTCATTTTGTTACATCACTATAATAAAGGGTGGGGGCGTGGGGGCAGGGGGGTTGGGGGTGAGAGGAATGTATTAATATAAAATATGAAATTGGATGACTTAATAATGGATAATATCACCCAACATATAGGTCCTCTTTCTTTCTCACACAACCCTTCTTGATTAGTCTTTCACTAATTCTTAGTCATCCATAGCTTTTTGGACAAAGCTTTTTTAGACCTAGGAATCCTTTTTAGGCATAGATCTATTCCTATAGGACTCATCCCCTTAGGAAAACAACACCCAAACTAGATAGGAGTGCTAGAACTCAAGGTGTCCTATTTTTGGTGCTATTGTCTAAGTGCATTTTTACCTCAAATAGTCAAAATTTCCCAAATTCTTATATTTTTACCTATTAGCCTAATATAAGTTAATCTAACCCACAATCATTAATTACCCTATAAAAGGCCATTAAAACTCCATTTAGAGGGTTTTACACTCATTTAAAAGAAAGAAGTAAGAATACAAATAAGTGTACTCAAGAACTCTTCCCTATTCTCTATATACAACCTTCCAAGATCATTTCAAGCACTCATACTAGTTCTTGGTCATCCAAAGTACATCCAATTTCACATCTAGTTATATACATCACATATTATTGCACCAAGCACTTCAATGAGAGAACTACATTAGCTTGATCCCTCTTCAGTGTATTGTTATGTAGGTAGTGTGTCCACACATGGGGTTTAAAGTACATCCAGTGTATCCTTTAAACACTAACACCTTATCTTCTTTCCCTAAGTTTCAATTTGAGTACAAGCACTAGGACCTCCTAAGAATTTTAAAGATTAAGTTAGACATGTAGTGAGATTTTTAAGCTTTTATTCCTCAAATTTTCATAGACAGGGTAACATAGACCTAATGGATAGAACTTAGAAAGCTTTTAGTCCTAGGATAATAGCATCAAAATAGGAATATAACTTTTGACAATAGGGTGTCCATTTTTGGTTCTCCTATCCAAATCAAATACAAAGTTTAGGAACCTATTATAGTCTATTTTATAGTCTTGCCCCTCTAGTATTAGACTCTATCTTAGTCCAGATCAACCTATATAAGCTAAGTTTTAATTTCTTTCACATACTACTATATTTAGAAAAAGATAAAATACTATCTATTTACACCAATTAGTAGATTAGTTAAAGCATATCTATTTACTAATTTATATTTCTCAGATCCTTTATTTACTTAGGAATTAAACACTTAATTTCATATAAAGAATAAAACAATTACCTTGATATAGAATGGGTTGTTATGATTAGGCCAATTGGAGGCATGTAATGTGGGTCAAAGGTGAGTTTTTGAGTAGATGAGAGATGGACAATGAGAGCCTAAAAATAATGAGGGCTAGTATTCATAGGATATATTAAATCTTAAAAGGTATTACTAAGGATTTATTGATGGAAAATGATGATTTGAGAACATTCATTATAGATATTTGAGATGGGGTGATGTAGGGGCATTACACATAGGAATAACATGATTACAATATATTAAATAGATCAAGAAAATAGGGGGTATATAACATGTTAAAAATGTTTTAAAAATTCTAGGAGTCTTAAATTTCATCTTTTAAAGCTATCAAAATGATTAGAAGTGCCTAGGTACCTTAGGAGTTCAAATGGAAGCTTTCCCGCCAAATTACACAATTTGAATATTTTGGCATGAAATGATTGGTTTAGGAGTTTAGTAAAATGTCATTTATATGGATATTTAAAATGAATCAAGACCCTTAGGATTATAAACATGAACTTAATTCACATTTATATGAAAGTATCATCCTTGATATTTGTGTCAAGGGAAAATATTCTTTCAAGTGACCTGTTAGGAGGTAGTTATGGTAGTTAAGGTAGATAAAAAGCATGAAGTTTTGGTTTTTAAATTATTTTCCAAGTTATTTTTAATATTTAATTAAAATATAATGGCTCAATACCCCAAATAAAAATAATATAAGTCCTCAAGTTTTGATAAGAATGAATAGAACTCTATTTTTTGTGTAGGCCCATTTGTTAACAGTGTTTCAAGTTTTTCAATAAAGAAATATTTAACTAAAGATTTTGTCCTGGTGTTTATATTACTTTGATAGGTTTTTATATCTATTATAATCATATTGAAATCATTGGGTATGAGACTTTAGCAACTATTATTTATTAATCCTAAGTTGCAGACAAGATCAAGATGCCATGTTCTCTACATTGTAAGTAATTAGATGCATAATGATATAAGGAAGTTCACAAGATATATTGTTAAGTAATATTTAAAATTTAATAATATTATGTTCATTATTATAAATTAGTTCCTAGAGATATAGTACCTTGTTTATGTATACTTTACATTCTAGACCTTGAAACCTGTAGCAGTCTTAGGTGATGCACACAAAACAATCAAAAACATGGTCAAGAGTTTCATAGACATGTATTAGGGTGTATTAGGAATAATACAAAGGTTGGATAAGGTTTTTATTAATTTCAAATACCTTATAAAAGGTCTCACAATATTGGGGAGCATTTATGGATTTTTAAACATCAAGACAGTGGCTATAAAACATGCACACTATAATTGAGTGAACAATAGAACCAAGAAATTGAACATAAAAGCTAAACAAAGTCACTATTGTGTATAAAAAATTGTTTTATAGGATTTAAATAAGAATTTTGGTTAGTCATATCCAATTAAAAAAGTACAAGTTTTAGGATAGATATCCTTTCTACAAATGTTCTAGAATACACTATACAATCCCTGACAAACTAATTTATAAGCAATGTGTTTTTCAAGTTGCACATACCTTTATAAAAATAAAATTATATTAAAAAACATAAAATGATTGATTTCAAGAAGAATATTCTTAATTCAAATAATATTTGGGACCTTGGTGCTACTGAAGTCCTATGTTACTACTATAAGATCTTTATTGCTCTCTTAAGTTGTTCATGAATAAGCTGCAAGGCTGACCTGACAATTAGTTTCATGAAGGGATCTTTCATTTAACCTTATAAGATCTTGTGGTCTCTATAATTTATTACTAAAGCCTCATTGATTCTCTAGGTTTTAGTAATCTTTTCTTCTGCCATTAGGATCATGTTCATGATCCTACTGTTATCTATCCCAAATTTCCCCAGGTAATTCCTACATGACCAAGGTAAATTTGTGCTTAAACTCTTCATTATTGATAAGTTTTATGGAGCTGAATGTCATTATATTTGTGATCATGGTCCTAAGTAAGTATTCCATCATGTTTTGAAGCTACTTTTCATCCTCAAGGAGACCTTTCAAATTCTTACACTAGGTGCTCAAATCCCTGATCTTATCCACAACTAATCCCATAATTGTGTTTTAGATGAGTTAAGTAAATGGTTTTAAAACTAAGGATTTGATATTACATCAAGATATTGGTTGACTCCTTAATTTTTCTTATAAATTCCTTTACGAGCTGCCACAACCAAAAGTTCTATTAAATTGCTCACTAGTGGACTATAATTCAGCTTCTGAGTCAAGTTCTCTTTCATAGATGATAATTTAGCTTCTCTATCTTGATTATGGTGAACAAAGGGATTTTTTTAAGGTCTTTACAATGTTTTAATGGTGGTAGTTGTCTAAATTTTCATGAGATTCATTACTTATATCCCAATTTAGATTGCCTATTTATACCTTTACCTTACCATGAATCTACAAAATCTCCTGAACTGGCTGGTTTGGCTTATGTGGCTCTATTGTCTCATCTCTATGGAATACATGTGGCATTTTGAATAGTAATTTGGTCATTCATATTTTTTTAAATGACCTTTGCCTTTTAAAAATTCACTTTTGATTTTTTACCAATGGAGTACCCTTACATAGATCAATGTGAACCATTGATATTAATCTAAGGACTTGAACTCTATTAACTACTCATTACATTCTACATGGTTATAACATTTGTCACTTTCACACTCATCTTAACCTTTCAACATTTTATATGAACCATTGCTTTCAATTGTATGGATCAATCACACTCCATTGAACTTGATCTACTTATTTATACCTCCTACTCCACAGACCATTGATTTGGATGTGTACACTCATCTGTGGACCATTGAGCCTAAAAAGGTGATCAAGCTTTAATTTGTGGCCTATAATTATGCCACATGTCATATTCACATTTGTATTAACTTTTTAACATTCATCTTGCATTGTTAGATCATCCTCATCTAAGTAAACACATGTTATTGGATCTTAATCTTTTAGGTTGAATGTCATTAGTTATTGAGCATTCTTTGGCTGAGATTATGATACTTGTAAACTTCTCACTTGTCCTAGGACTCCATTGAAGCTTTGAATCGATACGAGTTATTAGATTAATATAGCTTGATAAAATTCATACTTTTGATCTCATTAAGATGTTCAAGATTTAACTTAGGGTTAGGGTCTTTAACCTTTCAACTTTAGTATTGTACCATTGATATCGCTCATCTGGGAAATCATAGATCATTGATTCTAAAAATAAAAAATGATGTTCAAATTAGTGATTAAGAAACATAAAATTTAAGATAAAGTCTTAGATTAATGTTTTATTATTATTAATAAAAATAAATAAATCTTTATTCTAATGTATTAATCTAAGTTAGAAACATAATAAAGGGGACCCCACACATAATAACAATATATGGCATACAGTTTTAGGATAAGGCTTTTTTAGGCTAAGTCTATAGGCATAACAAAATTTCCCGATGGTTATTTAGACCATGTTGAAATAAAGGGACCAAGGGGGATTTGTAAAATAAAGAGACCAAAAATTCAAAATTTTAGACTAAGGTTTGGTCACGTTAACAAACATGACTGAACCTTAGGATAAAAATAGAACTAAGTCCATGGCATAATAAAATGGACCTCATGTTTAGTTAGACCATGCTAAGATAAAATGGAACAAAGGGGGCTTAGGACATAAAGAACTTAGGATAATTATTTTAGATTAAGGTCCTGGTCATGTTAATAAACATGACTAGGACCTTAGGATAAAATAAAACTAAATTCATGACATGATAAATTGTTCTCACGTAAAATTTTCCCATCTAATTTGAATTCAATTAAAAGGGCATGAGATAAGGTAATTTAAGTTAGGATTTTAATCTGATCATACATGAGTTAAAATTGATTTTAATAGACCAAATGATAATAAAATATCAAATTATTATTAAATCATAAAACCCAAACATTGCTCTTTCCAAATGGACTCCACTAGAGTTATGACCTGTAACATAAATATTGAACGTTAGAAACTTTAGGAAAATTTGAATTAGAATCATGAAAAAATATGCCAAAAAAATTAGGTGTGGATTATCTTCAAATAAAGCTAAAGTGAAAAACACTTTAGTTATACTCTGGTAAGTAAACTTTCAAATTTAGGGTACAAATTTGCACCATTTAAGACAAGGCTCCCCATTTTTCAAAAATGGGGGTATGTTGACCTCAACACTATTATTCATAAAAAACAATTTTATGAGGTGAGTATATGTACCAAAAATTCTAAAAAATCTTTAAAAAACTTTTAAACATCATTTGAAATGTATAAGAGCAAATAGTATGCTCTCGAGTGCAAACATAAGTTACAAACCCTGAGCTAGGGTTTTAGAGAGAAAAGGGGTGTAGAAATTGTTTCCACCACTGAACCAGCCCAAAAACTTTGGATATGGTAGAGTTCTAATAATGTGAATAGATTGAGTAGGTTTTGGACTGATTCCATACTTTTGTGAACTAAGAGAGAGGATTGTGTTGAATTTTGTGCATAAGAGACCTAATTACACCTAATAGTGGCCTAGAAGGGTGTACTAAATGGATTTATAAGAATATTTATGGCTTAAAAACTCATGGAGAGAATAATATAAATAGAGGGTATCAAAATCTAGTATTATTTTTGCATTTTCCATATGTACAAGCTGCATAAGTAGATTTAGACTAGAAAAAGGCTACTAGAGTTGACTGAGAGAAAGGGAAAAGTTACAAAGTCTAAGGAATAGATAGTGAGGTGTGTTCACAATGGTATAAGGGGTTTCAACATACCACAAGGAGCTTGATAAGGTTATAAAAATCCATCAAATAGACAAATACCAATGTACCCCCGAGTGGTCGTATGAACCTTAGTGTCAAGAGAGAACATTGGATAAAGAGTTTGGTGAGTTGATGATCATCCTATACATCATGGGGTCCTATCAAGTTGTTGGATGAGATCATATTATCCTTTAAGATAAATTATATGATTTCATTACATATTGAATTTTTTAGGTGCCTTTTAGATAGTGTATTTATAAAGTTCCCCTAGAATAGTAATCTTACCTTGCCATATGACAATGACACTCTTCTTAAGCATGGGATATACTGAGAGGGGGGTTGAATCAGTATATCATATATCTTATAAAACTTTCCCTTAACCAAATTCCACTTAATCAAAAATTCAAGATATGTAATAAAACTCAAACAATAAACACCACACAAGATAGAGAGAGACACCAGATATAACATGGAAACCCAATGTGGGAAAAACCACAGAGAAAAATATCAAGTATATGAATGAGCACCAACCCAAACAATATTCACAAGCACTAACTTGCAGGAGCACCAACCCCTTTGTTGAGCACCAACCCAACAACTATTCGTGAGCACCAACCCATAGGAGCACGAACCCCTTTGTCGAACACCAACCCAGAAACAATTCATGAGCACCAACCCATAAGAACACCAACCCCTTTACTAAGAACCAATCTAGTAAAAATTCATGAACACCAACCCATAGGAGCACCAACCCCTTTTCTGAGCACCAACCCAACAACAATTCATGAGCACCAACCCATAGGACCACCAACCCAGCAATAATTCGTGAGCAACAATGCACAGGAGCACCAACCCCTTTATGTATACGACACACCTATCTCTCAATGTTTCTATCTCAACAAATGATTGTTCAATACAACATCTCTTTCCTCTCTCTCACCTTTGCTCTTCTAAGCTAGTTATAACAAATACAAATCATATTCATCTCTCACAATTGCTCTTCTAAGCTAGATATTAAAATATCAAATCAACCTCTATCTATCATATTACAAATGTCTTCTCAAGCCTTTATTTATAGCTTTCCAAATGACCTTTGGCCTTCCCCCTTTGTGACCCTTCAATCCTAATGGAAAATGGTGCCAAACTTGTATGACCCTTCATATCCTTGCCTTTGAAAAGTCATGTGGTGACCCTTCATGATCAAAAATGTCCTTCCCTCTTTTGTCCTTATCTTGGTGACCTTTCATATTCCTCAAAGTTTCCCTTCATGATAAATTGTGCCCTTCCTCTTTTGTCTTCACTTGGTGACTCTTGGAATTCCCCAAGATGACTCTTCATGGGAAAATGCATCCCATCCTTATTTTGTCTTTACCCCATGGCTCTTTGACTTCTCCATGGGCCCTTCTTTTGTCTCATATGCAACCAAAAATATATTTATTAATATTAAATAAATATTAACTCACATTAGCCAAGATATATCTATTACAAACAAAATTAAATGCAATGGGGCCTTTATCACCAATAATACTAGACCTTTGACATCAATGACAATATTTCCAACAATCTCCCCCTTTGTCATTGATGGCAACCTCAATCCTAAAACTGCCACATCTTGTCACCTGCACATACTATCATCTAAAAACATACAGTAACTCCCCCTTACTGTAGCAACCTATACCTATTCCCTGTACCTATTTCTGCACCTGTACCTATACCTATTATTCTCCCCCTTTACAATCAATGGCAAAGGTCCTACTTGGAGCTAACACTTATCTCCCCCTCAACTGATGTTAAACATCACTGGTAGGAAGTAATAGAAATTACTCCCAACTCCTCTCGTATATCTTTGAATGTGTCCTTTGAGAAGATATCTGATAATACATACACATTGTTCCCTATCCTTTGAGCATCTACAATCAACTCATTTGAATCTCTTATTCTAATCTCACAACCTTTAGCATGAAAATTTAATGTGTATCCTTGATCACATATTTGACTAACACTCAATAGATTATGCTTAAGACCTTTTACATACAAAACATTCTTAGTCTTAGTTCTACCATAATCCAAACTCAAAGTACCTTTTCTAGCTATCCTAGCATTGATTTTATTTTTGAATCTCATTTTACCACCATTGATCTTCTTTAGAGTAATGAATTTACTTTTATCTCCTATCATATGCCTCAAACATCTGCTATCAATTAACCATGGCTGATCTTTATTTCTCACATGCAGAGCTATCTGCACCATCATAGAATCTTCAAGTTGTTTCTTCTGCCATGAACATGTTTGAACCTTCTTCTTGATGAATGGAACTTTGAAAATCTGATCATTCTTGACTGACTCAAACATGCTTTGACAATACTGAGCTATGTGTCTAAAGTTGTTGCACTTGTAGCATACTATGGTCTCTTCATCAAAGCTTGATAGAGGAGAAAAAGAGTTGTGGCTTTTGCTTGACTCTCCTTGACTTTCCTTCTCCTTATTTCTAAAATTTGTATCTCTTTTTCTACATTCTAATTTCTTGTTACCATATCCATTACAATAAAAACAATAGCCATAAAAATAAGACCTATATGTATGACTCTGACTTGATTGTCTTTTGTAGCTTTATTCTCTCCAACGTTCTCTATTTGAAATGTCCTCTGTATTTTTCACTTCTCCCCTTTTTGTTTCTTCTTTTGTAAGAGCTTCAACATAGCTCTTTTTCTTTTAAAAATTGATCCCTATCTTATCTAAATTTGTGTTTTGAATTTCCAATATCTTATTCAGCATGTTAGTGTTATCCTAAAATTTTGAATCACTAACTACTTTACCATTGACTAATTTCTCAATATCTTCTTTTAAAGAGGCAATTTAAATAACATACCTTTGACATTCTTTTCTTGTTGTTTCCAAATATGTTGTGAGATCTTCTTCATTCTTCTTGGCTTCTTCCAAGTGTGTTGTTAGATCATCAATAATTTCCTTTGACTCCTTTTCATTTTTCTTGATCTGGCACTTTAATCTTTGATTCTTTTTCTCAACAGCTTCTAACTCTTCTAAGGCATAAATGAGCTCTCCTTCCATATTCACTTTAGCTTCCTCCTCTTTTTCTTGATCACTTTCATGTATGGCCATGAATAGAATCTCTTCTTCTTCTAAATCAGTGACTCCACTATGTTCGACTGAGCTAGGATCCTTAAAATACAGGCTCTTTTTCTTGAATCCCTTCTTAGATTTGCCTTTGAAATTTTTCTTGTATGTAGGATTTTATTCTTCATCATCATTACCATTATTTGGGCATCTAGCTGAATAATGTCCAATCTTTCCAGAATTAAAACATTTAAAAGGTAATTTTCCTTGATATTTACCTGTTCCTCTTTTTTGGCTTGTGAATGAAAAGTGATCCATTATCATCTTCATCATCACTAGAACTATCACTTGATTCTTGAATCTTAGATTTCTCTTTCTTTGATGTCTTGAAATCCACTTCTCTCTTTGAGGGTTTATCTTGTTCTATCTGCATGTCATATGTTGTGAGAATACCATGAAGCTCATCCATCTTTAGCTTGCTTAAATTCTTCATCTCCTTGATTACCGAAAACTTTGCATCATATCTCATTGGTAGATATCTCAAAACCTTTTGCACCACCGTTGACTCATCCAAAATTTTGCCAAGACCTTAAATCTGATTTACAATTTGATCAACTCGTAAGAGATAACTTGTTATATCTTCTTCTTCTTCCATCTTCAAACTTTAAAACTACCTTCTAAAAGTCTGAAGCTTAGCTTGTTGAACCTTTCCATCACCTTTGTAAATATTCTCAAGTTTTACCCAAGTTTCATAAGCAAATTTACACTGCATAACTTTAACAAATTTAGATTCACATAAACCACATAAAATAGCATTTAAAGCTTTAGCATTATAGTCACTTGCCTTCTTTTTTGCTGGAGTAATTATAGATGTCTGTAGCTCTTCATATTCCTCCACCACTACTTTCCATATGTCAAATCCAAGGGCCATAAAATAAATATTCATTCTCATGCTCCAAAAAGCATAATTCATCCCATCAAATAAAGGTGCCTTATTTGTAGAAAATCCTTCCTGTGATCTAGCCATCGTACTTTCCCAATATACCTTCAAGCTGTAAAATTTTTCAAAAAGGAACCTCCTCTAATACCAATTATTAAGCACAGAATATACTGAGAGGGGGGGTGAATTAGTATATCATATATCTTATAAAACTTTCCCTTAACCAAATTCCACTTAATCAAACATTCAAGATATGCAATAAAACTCAAACAATAAACACCACACAAGATAGAGAGAGACACTAGATATAACATGGAAACCCAATGTGGGAAAAACCACAGAGAACAATCTCAAGTATATGAATGAGCACCAACCCAAACAATATTTTCAAGAACCAACTTGTAGGAGCACCAACCCCTTTGCTGAGCACCAACCCAACAACTATTCATGAGCACGAACCCACAGGAGCACCAACCCCTTTGCTGAGCACCAACCCAACAACAATTCATGAGCACCAACCCACAGGAGCACCAACCCCTTTGTGTATACCACACACCTATCTCTCAATGTTGCTATCTCAACAAATGATAGTTCAATACAACATCTCTTTCCTCTCTCTCACCTTTGCTCTTCTAAGCTAGATATAACAAATACAAATCATATTCATCTCTTACAATTGCTCTTCTAAGCTAGATATTACAATATCAAATCAACCTCTATCTCTCATATTACAAATGTCTTCTCAAGCCTTTATTTATAGCTTTCCAAATGACCTTTGGCCTTCCCCCTTTGTGACCCTTCAATCCTAATGGAAAATGGTGCCAAACGTGTATGACCCTTCATATCATTGCCTTTGAAAAGTCATGTGGTGACCCTTCATGATCAAAAATGTCCTTCCCTCTTTTGTTCTTATCTTGGTGACTTTTCATATTCCTCAAAGTGTCCCTTCATGAGAAATTGTGCCCTTCTTCTTTTGTCTTCACTTGGTGACTCTTGGAATTTCACAAGATGACTCTTCATAGGAAAATGCATCCCATCATTCTTTTGTCTTTACCCCATGGCTCTTTTACTTCTCCATGGGCCTGTCTTTTGTCTCATATGCAAAAAAAAAATATATTACTTAATATTAAATAAATATTAACTCACATTAGCCAAGATATATCTATTACAAACAACATGAAATGCAATGGGACCTTTAACACCAATAATACTAGACCTTTGACATCAATGAAAATATTTCCAACAACTCTCTAATTATTGACCATTAATTTTGATAACATGAATCTTAGAGGTTCAAGTATATTTAGATGTTCTATATTTAAGTTTAATTATGGGATGACTTTGGGTAAGGGTGGCCCTTATTTTATTAGTGGTGATTCGATGTTTGTTTTGATCAACATGTTGAAAAAATTGAGTCATAGTTATAAGGGTTTCTCAAGAAATCATTATGATTAGTGTGGAAAGATTGAACTTGGTCCTGATGTGCTTATTTTTTTATTTCCAATTATGATTAGGAAATATATCTTGATATATACCAAGCTACCAATTTTTCAAATAATGTGTTTCCTCTTCAACTTATATTTCTCATCAATCAATCATGTCCTAAATATAGTTCCTAAGATGCTTTCACATTTTTATCTAAGTGACCCTTAACTCTATGAAAGTCATAATATTCATATTCTTGATACTATGTGGGCTTTAATTGATTTTCATTGAAGGGCTTGATTTATAGAAGCATAAACATATTTGCAGCTATGAGTTTATAAAGGACATTATCTATAGGGTCACCAAGAGGTGTATATTATATTTTCATAGGACTTTACTTTGGTCTTCCTATCAACATATTAATGCTTGATGTACATTGATATTTCTAAGGATTGAAACTCTGAATGTTTTTTACTTGCTTAGAATGTATAACTCCATCTCCAACCAAATTCATATTATTTTTTAAGATTTTTGTATTTTTGTGACATATTGGCTTGATTTTGATTGTATTGATAAAATATCTTGATAAAGCCTTCATTAATAAGAGATTGTTTAATTTTTGTACCTTTATCAATAATCTCATAAAAATTATTTTCATAGTGAAGTTGTAATTATAAATCTAGTGATTGATTTAGGTTGGATACAAAGATACTTAAAAGTTATTTCTCATAGATCATGCACAATAAATTGATAACAAGGCTTCTCCACCTATACAAAAATGATGAAATACTTTCTCTATTATGTTGTTTCTTATTTTATAATTCAAGTAATTTTATATTAAGCTCCATATTTTAGGATAAATCATTAACTAATCTCTCTAACAAGTCTATGAATGATGTAATTTTTCCCTTTAGTAAATGTATAAACCATTCAAATTTGGTACTCAAAGAATTATAGGGAATAACCTATGTAGATAATTGTCATTATAGGAAACCTCTTGATAGGATATGAAAAAATCTTTGATGTTCTATCTTAGATCTCCCTTTCCCTTATATATTTCAAATTTTAGATATTTGAAGTGTGGTGAGAAATGAATGCATAAGATGTCCTTATCAAATGGATATGGGCATAGATCCTAAATTTTTTATTTCTTGTTGTGTGAAATATTTTTTATCCATTAAATAGAATATTTCATTACTTTCCATTATTGGATGAATGAAGAGCTTGTAGGTGGATTGGATGGTGGTAGGAAGAACATAGGGTTTCCCTGATATTTCTCTTGGTGAATGAAGGATTATTGTACCTTGGATGACTTAGTTAGATGTGAGTATTTGACACCATCAAGATCAAATTTAGATGTAAGTGAAACTTCTTGTTGGGTGATTTGGTTTAATTTTTAGATAATGGCTTTTTATGGTTTTTTTAAAATTGTTCATTCAAATTAGATTTTCCTTTGATAATTTAAGACAATTAGTATTTACATACTCGATATGGAGCTCTTCTACTTCAAAGGCATTGTGACTAGGTGTAGGTTTTTGTAGATTAATATTATTATTAAATACTATAAATTAGAAACATGAAAATTAGGGATAAATCTATTCCCAACTTCAATGATTCATAATAATATCTCATCCTTATTGTCATAAATATATTGTTCTGTTCCCATGTTAATGTGTCTAAAAAGTCATTAAGATTATTTTGATCATTTTTTTTCATGTTTGTAATGTTTTATTTAGCACTATCATGATTTTATTCAATATTACAGATATATTCAAGGTCTTCATTATGATAATTTTTCCCAACATTTAGTCAGTATCAGGTTTTTGGTCCTGGACATTCTTATCTTAGATGTATGTGTTTGATGTGTGTGACAACCCATTGATTTGAGTTTATTTGGTTACCTTTGATCAATTTTGACTCTTGGAGTGATATGGATTGATTTTTATGTTTAAAGATAAAATGTTTGATTTTATTTGATAGGATTTTTGTATAAGTCTTAGAAAAATATACTCAATTTTAGATGTGAGATAGCTCTACCTTAGAAGGATGTAAATGGTATAAAGGATGGATGTCATGACTTATCACTCCCAATTGATAGGTCTCATAGATCAAATGGAGAGACTAAGAGATGAACGTGTGGTTTTTTTTTATTAATTAGATTAAACTTTATTGTTTCAGTTTAATTAGGGTAACCCTAGATGTTTGCTTGATTGGGTTTTTATCTAGGTTCTCACAAACTCAAAATATGGTTGCATAACATATGGTTGGGATTAACTTAGGGTATGGGTAACCCCAAATGTTGATTTGATGGGTGATCTAAGGATTAAAAGATAGATTAAATGATTAGACTATGTTTCGAATGGTTACTCAAGTTTGATTTGATATGTGAAGATTGGAGGGTATTAAGTTGATGTTGTTCAAGATCTATATGATTATTGAATTGGATAATTTTAATTCAGATTGATGTTTTGACCAGGTGAAACTTGTAAAACTTGATTAGGATTGTAGGACTCCTAAAAGCTTAATTATATTGGTGGTTATGAGATGAGGTGTACTAGGGATTATCATGATGTGAATGTTTTATGTAGGATATGTGGAGTGAGATTATTTTGATGTTTGGATTGGATGTTATATGTTTAAATGTATGATTTAATAGGATCAGATTAAGACTCCATGTGTGTTTGGATAAAAAGGATATATACATCTTATTTTACTGGTGGATTGTTGATTAGGTTTGGTTTTTCAATTGGTACAATAATAAATAATACTCAAACAAGACACAAACCTATGCTAGTAGATAAGAATGTGAAATGTAACTATCATCCCATCGATATAATCACATAAATTGGTGAATAAGTTGGTTTAAAAATGATCATTATATATGGTGAGTGATCTTAAAATATGTTTTTTCCCTTGTACTAAACATTACTTATGGCCAAAGGGTCTTACTATAGACTAAAAAATGCTTTCTAAGTGTGTCCCCTAAATACCTTGTAGTACAAGGGGCCCAAGTCCATGTGAGGATGATGTATGATGTCTAATTTTTAGTGTGTGACATCCTTACTTCATGAAACCATTAATGGGAAATTTTACTTAGTTTTCAAACATCTTTCCTTCATAATTATACTCCAAAGGAACACAGAGTGTGGATTAATGTGTAGTGATGAGATCCATGTCACAATCCACTTAAATACTATGACAAGTGTGTGGGATGAATTCCACCTCAAGTCTTTACTATAAAATTAAAAACTATGCGAGGCATCAATTATTTTTTATACCAAAGGTCATGCATGGGGAACATACACAATATATTCTTTAAGTGAAAATAGGCACATAAAAGGATGTATATACATGATTTTAGGTATGACCAATGTAACATTGATTAGTTTTAATCTCCATGCTCTCCCTAGTAGTGTGAGGAGCATCATACACAATCGGGTCACCCAAACAAGGTTAATTAATTAACTTGATTTAATGTGATTATTATTAATAATATATTTACAAACTAAGGATTGGTTATTGATTCTTTGACGAGTGGACCTACAAATAAAAGTTAGTAGTTTTATTTTGAATATTTATGGGAAATATGTAAATGAAAATTCATAAATAGAATTTATTATTATGTAGGTAAAATCCATTGTTACAAAGTCTAAAACCATTAATACACAAAATATGTCCACTAAATAGACCAATCCTTAGCACAAAGCAAAACCATTATTAAAAAATTTGTTAATTTCAATTACAAAACCACTAATGAATAAATCAAAGTTATGAATAAAACTAGATAGAAATAAAAAATTATCAAAGGGTAAATTCACAAATTTAGGGGACAAAAAGGAACTACCCATGGACATTATTTTCCTGAGATTTTATAAAATTAAACTTATGTAGATGCTTTGAAATAGCTACACTCAATTTGAAGATGTTATAAGAACATGAATTGTAAAAACTCAAGTCTAGTTTCCAAAGAACCAATATTTTTTAAACTATTAGATATAACTAGGTAAAACATATAAAATTTTAATAGTAACTATTTTTTTCCCAAGAAATTAGAGTGGATAGATGGCCATGTATCCCACCATTTTTTTAGCATCATTTAGTATTATTTGAAACCCTTTGGTGAATATTTATATAAGATATACTTTATGACCTATATGGTTTTAAGTTTTATCAATGAATATATATATATATATATATATATATATATATCCTAAAAATCGATTAAAAAAATGGATAGTCAGATGTGTGGCCCTTGTAACTATATTTAAAAAATGAATTTTTTCTTAGTGTGTATAATTAGACCTAGTTTTTGACCATATAATTTTATTTACAACTGGATGAACAAAAAAATTAAATTAACATGTATAGGCATGTATATTTGGGGCATGTGGTGGCCTAAAAAAGGTATAGTTAGAAATCAACATAGTTTTTAATCTTAATATAGTCTAAAAATTATTAAAATCATACATTTGAAAAGAGGAGAATGTTGTCATCATCATGGTAATACTTTTTTCAATTTTCTTGTTAAAATTACTAATGTATTTGGTGATGGAAGTTGAAACTTATTATTTTTTATCAAAGATCTCAGACCTGGTTGTAGATTTACAGGTCCAAGCCTTTGGCTCAAGAATTTATGTCATTTATGATCTAAAAGGCTTGGATATTGAATTCAAATATATAATGTGTATGTGTTATACCATACTAGGCATACACATTATACCATAATGTGTACTTGTTATGGTAATATGTAAACATTATACCATAACATGTATGTAGTACCATTGATGTGTACAAAAAATTACTTTTCAATGGATTTTTTTACTAATTCTATAAATTTGTCCACACAACATTCTTTACATGTTTATACAGTACTTGCATGTTAAGAACAAGAGCTATCAAGTGATTATTTGGACCCCATCTTTGAAAAGCTATCAACTATCTAATGAGTGATAGATCACATTTGAGAAAGAGAAAAAAATTGAAGAAAAAAACACTTGATAAAATAAAAGAGGTGAGAGAAAAAATAAAGTATGAACGCAAGCATTTATTATAAAATAAGGTACAAAAAATATCTTTGATGAGCCAAATGTTGTAGATAATGATGCAAATAACAATAATAAATTGAATAATGGTGAAATTAAAAATAATCAATTCAATAATGATGGAATTAAAAATAATAAATTGAATAATGATGAAATTGACAATAATGAATTAGATAATGTTGGAAGCTCACATTCAAAGTATAGTGTTTTTTATTATTTTGATAATGATTGTATGTATGATGCCTTACCCCCAAAAAATAAATACATTTTCATGGAAATAAATATTGATGAAATTAATAATGAATAAAATTTATTGAATTAATATAATGAGGAAATAAATAATGAATAAAATGTCATCTTAATACTAATCAATTAAAGTAATGATAATTTTGAAACACCCCCTCAATAAGTTATACCAATAAAAACACCTCCAATAATTTTGTGTCGAAAAGGTAAGTACTTAATTGAAGTCGATGAAAATATTCTAGAACCAATGCCTAACAAAATGTCTAACTACCATTCAAGAAGACTGCCTCAAGAAATTTGGGATAGTTTCTTTCATAATTAGATTCATGATACTAAAATATTTCAATTTTTTATTTTGTTGATGAAATTGATTAAGATGATACCTACCATATACACATTAGGGATAAGAACATCTAATATGGATGATGAAAATGAAAAAATTGTTGACAAATTACATTATATATATCACACTATAGGCCATAAATCATGCAACAAAGATTTCAATGTTTTCTGATGTATAATCAAAACTTGTGTAGTAAGCAGTGAAACAAGTAAAAATGCTTGATTTCAAAAACAAGTCAAACACTCGATATAAATAGAAAAACATTAATGAAAGTAATTTCAAGATGAAAAATAGTTAATGAACCCAATACTAATGAACTCTAGGCATTCTCCTATTGACTTCCACAAATGTAAAAGGTTATAGATGATGTTTTAAAAGAGTTAATTAAAAAAAATTAGAATGACAATGTTAGAGTTTCCCCCAACGCAAGAGATGTAATAAAAAAAAGAGTTGGTTTTTTGTAATCATGAACCACATCAAAAAAATTCTTGGATGTGACTCAAATATAATTATACTTCAAGTTTATGAAGAAACATCCAAAAATTTCTATTAGTCAAATATATTTTGATATGGCCAAAAATTTGTATGTAAAAATAAATCACACATACACCACTTGTTGTAGAAAACATGTTGATTTTGTAATGCACTATGATGTTTTATGTCATATTCATTGTAATTTACGTACTAATAATATTTTTTAGGGGTGTGGCTTAGACTTTATACCAAATAATCAAGGGAGTTTATTTCAACTATTTTTTATGAAATACCAGATGGATGGTTCTTTTATAATAAAGCATGTTTGGATGGAAATTACAACATTTGAGGTGGATTTCCAAAACTAAAAAATTGTATCTGTGAAGATGAAAAAAGTGTAATTGAATAATAATTAGTTGGTTTGAGAAAATATAAATTTGTGCCTTATAAATTAAAATATGGTATAAAATATATAAGGTGTGATATTGTTACAAAACTATACCCATTTAAAATTTTATTTCCAAATTAAAGGAGAAAATTGTTTATGAGTACACAAGGCACACACATAGGGCTATATGGTAGGATGAATATTTAAATATAACCAATGACACACTCCCACATGTTTCAATTATTTTAGTAGTCAAATTTTATAAAAATTACACGTTTAAACCATAAATGGAAGCTCAGTCATAATATGACAACTCATCACAAGTTACCATATTCATGCATATAGCATTCATGCATGCACCCAATAGTACTAATCAAATAAAAAAATATTAAGGGAGTACCATTTATATATCAATGATTATAAATCACATTGTACAAAGTATGTGAATGGTTATTTTGATAAGTTATATGGATAGTTGATCGAGACAAACATTCATTTCAATCAACATTATATTTGGTCAAACAATTGCACATAGTAATTCCAGAATGCATAGATGTTATATTGGTTGATCAAGATGCACATTATCACTGGTATAGAACATATTTGGAGTTTCATTGAGGCATTCCATGTAAAAGGGGAGCATGGTGGTATTGGAGTATGTGTAAAAAGAGTCGTTATAGGGGAGGAGTTAAATTTTGATGAGGGTGCTATTGAGGTCAACATACCCCCATTTTTTGAAAATGAGGACCCTTATTCAATTTTTAAAATTATGTTATGAAATGACATTCAAGCCGATCAAAATTACATTATTAAATATCATGTTTGCTTCAGTTTTCATTATCTTGTTATCATATTATCTTCATTTAAATTCATCTATTGTTGTTAATATTTGACTTTTGTGTGTTCATGTGCATGTTTAATGGAGTCTCAATTGAATTAACATTGTTTAGGGTTTTCTACCTTAATGCTAATTTGACTCTTTGTTCTAATTAACCTTTTATTTCTAGTATCTAATTGATTCTATGTTTAAATCATGTAAAAACCCTAGTCTAATATGTTTTAGCCTAAGTCTTTTTGAATAAGATTCAAATTTACACAAGTCAAATTTGTGCATGAACATTTTGTTGTCTTAAAATTAGTTTAATTTTTATCCTAATGTTCTAATCATGTTTATCAACATGACCAAAATATTAGTCTATAAATTTTATGCTATATCCTTTATATCTCAAGACCCCACAAAGTCTATTTTATTACTCATATAGAATAATTAAGTGCGGGAGCACTTCATTATATTTTAAACTTAGACTAAAATCTTATCTTAAAGTTTTAATTGTATATATGAATACAACTAAAACTTTAGGATAAAATCTTATCCTAAGTCTCTTTATATTACTCAAACCCTGACTCAATTTATTTTTGATGGCCCATAGGAATGAATCAACATGAAGATGAATAGTGGTGAAATATCAGAGCTCAGTAAGGAGATCAATGGTACGTTCGCATCCACCTAGGTTAAATTATCAAAGTTAAGAGATAGAACATGATAGTGACGAGTGTCACAACCGTAGTGGATGAAACAAAATTGAGTAGATCGATATAAATGGAACATGTTAAATCATAAAATAAATACTTAATAGCGTGAGGCAAAGTCAAAAATTCAAATATATGTGGAGGAATTTGAGAGTGCCAAGTGGCATGACCTCATCAATATAACCCAAAACTAATGGTCCACATTTAGCCTAATAGGATCAAGTGGATCAAGATTGACAGAGTGCATTGATCCATGCAAAGGAGATCTAATGGTGTGAGATGAAAATAGAATTTTAAAAGAACCCAAAATGAACACAATATCAACATATGTTGTAACTATGATAAATGAAATAAATATCAACCAATAGTGTTCAACCTCTTGAATCGAGATCTAATGGTGAGTGAAGAGTTGACAATTCAATGAACCCAGATTTAATGAAAGGATACCACATGGATCAAAGGCATTAAGTGATGGCATGTGTTTATCAGGAGCATAAAAACTTGTAGAGATTTCAAGTGGCATGATCTCAAGAGTTCAAGTCAAGATCAAAGGTCCATGGTAAAATTCAAGACTATGGAATCTAATAAAGATCAATGTTGTGAATTTAATCAAGCCTCAAGATTACACCATATGGAAACATGTGTCCCAAAAACACAAATGGTAACATTTTAGAAATTAATGAATAGTTTGACATGGTAATGCCACATAGGCAAGACAAGCTAGATTATAATATATTATGGACCCACAAATATGAAAGGTATAAATAAGTAATCCAAGCAAAATCTAAGGCACAAAGCTCATAACTTTAACTCTATTACCACCATTAAAGCTCTGCGTAAACATCCAAAAAATCCCTAGGCATATAGATTACCCTAATTATCCTCGTATTAATTATAATTGAGCCAAGATAAGTTTGAATCATTATTTATAATTGCATAATTCCATCAATGGTGACACATAACCATTTTTCAAAGGAAGATGTGGAACTATATTTGGATATCAAATGTTGAGGGATGTGTTTTCAAAGATATCAAGTTTTGTACCTTTGACTTAAACACAAAATATAATAATTGGTTAAAATTGTTCCAGATGATTGAGAATTGCCTAGCCATTTCTAGGGAAGAGGAGAAGAATCTCTCAAAAAAGAGGCTATACGATGATATTATTAAAATTCAAATGACTAGTCTCCATTATGTAGTATCAAATCCTAAGGTACTCTATTGCATTGACATTCTTGTTCCCATTTTCAATCAAACTAAGATAGATAAGGGCATGATAATTAATTAACATAATCTAAAAAAAGTTACTTATATTTATACTATTTCTCTTAATTCAAATTATAAACCACCCGAACCCCAAATTGACCTAACCTCTATCAATTCCTAGGTTAAAGAAAATAATTTGATAGACACCCTTGACATATGACTAGATTTTGGAAACTAAGTCTTTTCAGACCTTAACAAGAAAATTCCTATCAGCCAATTGAGACCTAGAATTAGGATGATAATGATAATGTTGAGTACGTTGTGTGGGGATGTAACCAAAACTTATGTAAATCTAGTATGGGTACCCATAGTCTTTGTCCCCCCAGTAGGTGAAATAAATAACATCTCTTTGAGAAGACAAGTATATCAAATTAGGAGTAAAAATAAAAATGGGTTTATCATGATGTATTACCTTCTTGATGTCATATGTGCATAAACCAATATTCCAATCTAGAGAGAATGGTCACCTAATGGAACCCAAACTATTTCAAAATATTATGCTAAGTTGTACATCTTCAAGTATATGGACCACATTAAATTTATTTATGACTATGTCTATCTCATCTTGAATGAGGCTATAATTGGCATCACAACGATGATAGTTATACCTATAATCATGAAAAATATTGAATCTATGTGGGTTATATGGATATATCTAGATTTTATAGTCATTAAGATTGAAGGGTCATAAAATTCTCCTCTTAAGCTACCTATCCATGTTCTTGAAAAGCTAGCTAAGTAAGAAGTTACATACGAGATGTTTCATGGCATTGATGGTTTATGTAAAACCAAGAGAAAAGGACTCCTTCACAACCTCCCTATGATAATTGAAAAGACCATATTCAAGTTGTGTGACAATATTGAAGCTGCATCAAAACACAAATCATCCTTCAACCTATAGATTGATGAGCTCAAGTAGTGGGATTCTTGGAGTAAAGTTAAGGAACATTTAAACAACAAAGGAATGTTGAATGTAGCCTATGAATATGAGCCTGGTGAATTTTAACCTAACCAAGGATTCATATTAATTTAAAGTCACCAAAAGATGGAGGAATATAAGTTAAGGCCTGAGTCGAGATTAGAAATAAATCAAAAGGTGGATGATATGTGACAATTAGACCCCATGAAATATCATCTATAAGTAGACCTCCACCAGTTAATGCATAGGAAAAAACACAAAATTTTAAAGAGTATAGGCCTAAGGAAAGAAGACCAGATGAAATCCCTTCAAGTTCATAAGTTCATGAATTCCCCAAGGTAGTATAATAAGAATCACATTAAGAAGAGATTCACATGATAGCCCTTGATCCTAATGAGACTATTGAGGATGTATTGAAGATGTTATCTAGTGCTTATGAGCTAGATGATGAAGAAGACTAGGTTGAGGAAACAAAGAAAGAAAATGGGAATAAGGGGCATTAGACTTAGTTCCAGTTGACACTCATAAGAGGAAGGCTAAACTGGTCATTGTTCCTAAAGCACAAAGACCCAGAGTGACTTTTACTACTCCTTTAAGTGAAGTAAACTTATTTAGTGAAGAAAATATGTTATATGGACCACAAATTTTACAATGGTTCTTGTATGAACCTTGATTAAATAAAGTGCCTATTTTGCATCATACTTTGGCTATGATGAAAGCTATTAATATTCTTATGCACAAAGATCTTAAGACATAGATAGTTGCTTTATATGAAGAGGAGGCTAGAAGACTAGCTACAAAATTTGACATAATAAATTCCACACAAATGGAGGTCCTAGCCCCATAGGTGACTCAATCTATAGTTGGAGTCAAATTTGATCAAGAAAGTATATGATTATAAAGGGTGATAGGGAAAAGGGTCATGATAGGAGGTGAATAAATGATGTATCAAAAAGTGGATCCATTAACTAACTTGACTCAACAAGGATAAAATCCTAGTAAAGATATAATATTTAAGGAAGATGTTCTTGAATTAGCTCAAGCACAACTAGAGTAGCTGTAAGAAGCTATCGAAGGCTTGAAACAACAAAGGATGAACTTGAAAGAGTAGTCTATTTTATCTATTCTTAGGGAGATGATCAATATGTTTGAAGCCACTTTATATGATATGTTCAATACCTTGAAATCAATAAAGTCTAGATAATATGTGATGAGCCAAAAAAATATTGTGGCCATGAACCACGTGACTCAATGGTAGGATTCATGTAATAAAGTGAAAGGCTTGATCAATATTTTGATAGAAGACCAAATTCTTATATTTAAAATAGCTAGCTTAGCTCATTTGAATACGGTTATGGTTATATTAATAGAGAAGATCAAAGGTTTGAGTAGATGATCTAAGAGCCTAAAATATCTTTCTGAAGATGGCAAACAGTTAGAGATTAGAACAAAGTATATATTGAGGATTTTGATTATAGACCCAACTACACTTAGTCTTATTAGTTTAATAATTGATGAAGAGTTCATGATTAGGTTACTCAAGTCATGCAAGAAGTAAAGAATTAGAGCCAAGGTAGAATAAGGGTAGATAATAGTAGGATCTTGGGCATGATCCTATCAGCTAAAGAAAAGATTAGCGATGCTCAGAGCATTAAGGAAGCTTTGGATAGAATTGACAAAGACTTTAGAGGTCTTATGGATGAATAAGATGAATTTTTCATGTAACCTATCATCAACCTCAAGCTAATTTATAGATAATAAGGTAAGGCAATGAGGATCCTATAGGAAATATAAAAGACTATAACTACAAAAGAGCCCCAAAGTCAAATTGGTTAACTTGAGAATATTCTCTTGTGTAGGAACATGTATATTTTTGAAAAGGAATATTGTTTTTTAAAATCCTATGTAACCTTATAAACACATTGATTATAGGTAAGTCATTTTAGAAATTATCTATTTCTAGAACTTTGTAGAAGGACAATTGTCCTAGACACTTGTATAATTATCATTTGACATGATTGATCGACATACCTCATTGGTCTTATATATAAGGGGTATTGTTAATTATAAGAGAATGGGGATTTTTGAGCAAGAAAACTTTGTGAAAATTTTGATCAATTAATACAATCAAGGAATTACGAAAAGTGTGTTTAATATTTGTGTGTGTGATTTCTATCATGGCTGCTCTCCCAGTTAACTAGTATAATTTGTAAGATTGAATGGTTTTCATGGATTCTTGATGTGCACATTTAAATTAATAGTTGTAAATTTGTGTTAATTATAGATTTATTGAAAGATCTTAGGTTCATTTCATTTTCTTTTTTCTTTTTGTAGATGTGTTAATGCTATTTGTTTGTAGGAGTGAATCTTTAAAGTGAATTTAGTTGTTATTTGCATCATTTCATGATATCCTTAGTTATTTTCCTAATGTGTGATAGGATTTGATCCTAAGATATTTCATGTCATATATTGGTTTAAGTGCATGTTTAGATGAAATTTTAACTTTGTCATAATGTCTGGATTAAATGTCAACCACATATTTCTTCTCTTCCCTACCCTTCCTTTGGCTCCTTTTTTTTATCAATTCACTTTAGCTTATTATTAGTTATAAATATCACTTTAATCTTAGACTTTTTACTTAGGCTTTGATCATAATTCACTTCACTTTGTTTAGATTACTTTAATTTTCATAAGTTAACTATTAGGCCAAGGTTGCTCCCAATAACCAAACAATTATATTATAAATTTTGTGAAACAGTTCATGTGTTCTACCATTATTCCACCAAATATATCAAGGATATCACAACTTGAAACTCATGAAATTGATTCTTTAAATACAAAAATGAGAAGTGTTTCTTAAATACTCTAAACCACATGTGATATACTTTTAGGCATTAAAAGGAACCTGTTCTTCTATTGCTAGAAGGATGGCCTTTAGCTAAATCTATGTGAATTTGTAGTATCTTTGATAATTTTATTGAATTTTGTTCAAATATTAGCGAATTATTTACATTTTTTTTTCTTATCTCAAATGTGTAAAGATAATTAATATTCATAGTTTCACACCAATCTTTAGTATTATTTAGCGGAAGATTGTCATTCTTTGAAGATTCATGATAAATTGTTACAAAGGTAGCTTAAGCTTTGAATATCTTCCATGTTTTAGGTTAGTAATATAATTTTTTTTCAAAGGTTGAAATTTTATTTGAAAATTTAGGTTTATTTGAACTTGGAAGTGTAAATATCATTCATATTCATCAGTTTTGACATATATTTGAGCTAAATCAGTTAGAGATAATTGTTGTTTATTTAAGTCCATGAAAATTTTTCTTAACATGTAAATATGATCATTGTTATTTGTAAAGATAAGGTTTAAACATCATATTTTTAATAAGATTCAAAGTTTACAAGATGTAACTACCAAGAATCAAGACTAGGTCATGATTTGAATCAAGGTTACGTCTCTTTTCATTAGAAGTTCATAAGAAGGCAAGAGTAGATAAATTTAAGTGATGTATTTATAAATCCCAACCAACTTCACCTATTCATGGTGCTCCTATGTTCAATCCTTATCAAGGTATGGCTTGGTTAGGTGTATCTTCCATTAATGTGCCTAGACCAGTACATGATTTACTTAGGAACCCTGAGAAATATTTATCATCTTTTAGTCATAATGGTGTTCTCACTACTCAAGAACATATCAAAAGTTTCAAAGCTACTTTAAGATTATTGAATGTGGTTCATGTAGATGTTACATATATATTGTTTCCATTTACTTTCAAATATTTTGTATATGAGTGGTTTCTTGACCTTCTTGAGAATTAAATCACCAGTTGAAATGATTTTAACCATATTTTCATTTATCAACTTGGTAAGATAATTAGTCCTTGTATTCTTTATCAATAGTTAACCACTGTAAAAATAGATTCGAGTGAAACCATTAGAGCCTTTAATATTAGATTCTAGAAGATGTTTAGTCAGATCATATCCCCATATATACCTGATGAAGCTTTAGATTTAAAAATATATAAGGATGCTTTAGATCACATGACTTTTGTATTTCTTAAAATGTCTATTGGAGTTATAAATGCATTAGATTTGGCCTATGTTAAAACTTTAATATTAAATGATCAAATACAACCTCAAGGCCAACCTACATATGCCATTCCCAATGTTAAACCTAATTTCCTTACACTGAATGTCATTCCTAATGCCAATCAAAATGTGCCTACTTTAAACCAATCACCCATGTTGAATAAATTACCATTGACTCATGTTGTAAAAAAGAATGGAGTCAAGTCATTGGCTCTATCAGGTGCTTATCTAGTTTTCCAAGTCAAATTTAGATATGTTACAAATAGGCACAAACGTAGAATGATCTTATACTACTCAACATTCATCACTCAACTATGTTGGCATCATTTCACATAAGGCTCAAGCCTTATACACTCACCCAAAGTGTAGTAGAGAAAGGATAGGGGAACATGTTAGGCTAATTATGTCATGGTGTAACTCTATCTTCTAGGGATTTTGGATATTGTAATGGTGGTGGTAAGTTCATTGGGACAAGACATTTTGGGGGCAATCCAACTATATATTAGGCACAAACCTATATGATATGATTCTATAGCTTCATGTGTATAATCCTTTGGTTTCCTTAGCTTATCATCGATCAGGCACTTATGGGGTTTAATGGATTACATAGATGAAGGACTTAATCTTAGGCTCACACTTTGACATAAGTAACATCATAAGGTATGAGGTAATTATTATACTTATAAAATTTATATATAGAGTGTTGATGTCATCATACACTACAAATGGGCTAGGTTAAAAGCTTAATAGAACTCAATATTCATAATATAAATCTAACCATTACAATTATTGTAAACATTGTGCAAACCATTCTCATTCTAAGCATATAACCATAAC
This sequence comes from Torreya grandis, assembly GCA_037957365.1. Classification (NCBI taxonomy): domain Eukaryota; kingdom Viridiplantae; phylum Streptophyta; class Pinopsida; order Cupressales; family Taxaceae; genus Torreya; species Torreya grandis. The sequence goes on from JARHVA010004004.1 coordinate 708,387, forward strand.
CATGTAAACTAGACTAAAATGCATTAGATGTAGTGTCATTCATCATTAAACAAAGTTAAAATACATAGTATATATTAATAGAAACAACAAATTCTTGTCTTAAAGTTTGTAAAGGCCCATAGGCCCACATGCAAGCTTGGACATTAGAATGAGGAGACTCAAAGGCATCCATGCTAAAACCTAAGCTAAATGGAAAACATAACCTCCAAAAACAATCCTATAGAGATTTGATACTCCAACTCACCTATCTTCACTAAATAGATTAAGTTCAACTTTATATCACTTAGGAATATCTTAGTGTCAGGGTGAAAGGAACACATCAAGGGCTGAGCTGACACTAGATGTAATCATTATGCTAGCTCCACTACCTTGCTTCTATTATGCCATGATTATCTTATGTGTCTATTTCCAAATTATGCTTGAGTTAGTACGGATTTAGTTATTCAGCTACCAGTTGGTATAATATGATAACAAAATATCAATCATACTAAGTAATTGCCTCACACCTAAGTGTCTACTGTATTGGTATGGATCTTATGCTTAAATGGGTTTGGGGCCCAACATTACCCCATAAAAAATCATTAGTCCACCCTTGGAATAGTTTTTAAATGTTTGAGGAGTGCATAATTCTAGCATGTTCTCCTTTATCTCTACATTGAAGTCCTCAAATCCCTTGATATCAAGCTTGAGTTCTTCAATGGAACTATCAATCTCCATGGAGGTGTCACTAAGTGTGATCATGTCTGTATTGTATAAATCCTTCCTAATGTCCTCTATCATTTCTTTTACCTTCATTTCCCCTCCATTTATGATTATTCCTTGATTTTATGCCTTCATTTATAAAGTGTAGAAGAGTTATTCCAGGTCCTACTCCTAGGTATTTATTTGGGCACTCAAGGTATTAACATGTGCCTTAATTTGTGCATGTTTGTCATTAGTATTAATGTATACCTTCATCATCAATTCATACTTCTACTCATTTTCCTTTTTGAGGTGTGCATATATGACTGATGCTTGGTTGGAGAAGATATAAAATATGGTGTTGCTCACATCTGCACCTTTTTGAAGTTATGCAAAGAAGTCTTCAACCTCTTCAATATTTATAGCTAGTTCTTAGTTTACTATAGTGCATGGGTCCTCCTATTCTTGTTCCAACCCTACCTTTAAATTTTGGAGAATTTATTCCACTATTGTGCATACCTTATCAACCTCTAAATTTTTTGAAGTTTCAATGCCATCCAAGAGGGATGATTCATCTTCCTTGATGCACTTTGCCAGTTGTTGGAAATTAAGTTTCATGGCATTTACCTCTTCCTCTACTTCTAGTGTGATCTTATTTTACTTTGAATCAATAACATCATTGATGATGTTGTTTTGTGTTACCTTAGAGGCTATATAGATTATTACATTGGCTAACCTAACTAGATTCATTACACAAGGGTTTAATAGAAGGGAATTATTCCCTTCTTCTAGTTTATCTATGCCTATTACAGCCTTTAATGACACCTCAAAATGAGGCTCATCCATATAACTATCAAAATAAAAAGGTAGTAACTTGCACATCCTTAATATGTCCATTTTAGGGGCATGTACTATAGCATATAGTAGTCCTCATCAATCCACCCCTTTTCCACCTTTCCCTTAGGATTGGATCAAAGCCGCCTTCTTCAATGATGATGAGCTCTATCTGCTCTTCCTTTTCGATTCTCTCACTTTTCTCATTACCCTCCTCTAAGGTCTCTACTCCTTTCTCTTTTAGGGGTTCTTTAGACTTGTCTCCTTCATCTACCTCTTCTTTTTCATTACTACCAGCTTTGCCCTCTTGTGTCTATTATGTTTCTTATTTGCTTTCTATCTTCTCTTTTAAGGTGCTAGTATCAGCTTCCTTATCTCTAGGTTCCCATTAACTACTTGAACACACATTTGGTATGGCTTCTTCCACTATATTTGTGGGAGAGCTAGGCATCCTTTCTACTTTTTCCTTCATGGGTTTTGTGTTTATGGTAACCCTCTTTTCCTCCTTTTCTCTCTTGGCCCTTTCCTCTTGGGACTTTTTCTTTTCCTTCCTCTTATTTATTATTTTGGTTATATTTTCCTCCTTGAACTTTATTTCCTTGGCCTTAACCTTATCAATCTCTAAGTGGATCATGTTGACTATCGTCATGGCCTCTATTTTCTTATCTAACTCTAGTGTCACCTTTATATATTCATCACTGAGGCTGATTTCCTTCCACCATTTATTATTTTCCTCCTTAGTTTATGGAGGATATATAGAGGGCTCGTTAATGAGGTGTTGGGTTCACGTCTAGTTTATTCTTCTTGGATGATGTATACTTTCATCCCTCTATCTTCTTCTTCTTCCATCTCTTCATGTGCCTTGTTTGCTTTTACTTCCTCATAAGACTCTTGTGCCTTCATCTCTACCAAGGTTATCATGGTAATTTACACTAGTCTCCTGGACTTATTATTTTTCTTTTCATTTGGCTTAGGTGAAGCAATACCTAGTATGAAGTCCATGCACTTATTCATCAATACAAAGGGAGTGGCTTCATTACTAGAGTTGATCTTCAATCTAATGTGCTCTTGTATCTCTTCAAGTGTCTCCCCCTTCTTATTTTTGAGACACTTATTCAATGCTATCGATGGTAACTTCCATTTTTCATGGATCCATAGGGGAGGTCATCATCCTTATCAAGGCATACACCCTTCATCTTTGACTTCATATTATAGTACAACATGTGAATGTGCTTGAGTATGAATTCCTTTTGAAGAGGAAGGATATCGGTGTGATCTAAGTCATCTTCCTTGTCCTTAGTTTCCTTCTCCCCTAGATACATGTATGAGTGCCACAATCTAATTCATTCAAAATCCATGATATTATCAATATGTCTAACTATTGTTCATTGGGGATTCTTTGAAGCACATCCCTGAAGTATTTAACTAAGAAGGTGTAAGGGAGCTTCAAACAACCATATTTTTTTCCATTTATGAGTACCAAGCACACTAAATAAAAGTGTTTCATTATAGTAAAGGTTTCCATCTAAAATATATTCTAAGGGAGCTCTTAAAAAATCACCATTCCTCTTTGAATGCCTCGATGTACTAGGTGTATTGCCCATTCACATGAGTTTTGTATTTTTGGGAGAAGGATAAGGGGTAGGTGAAGTTTTGATATTTTAGCATTGGGGAGTCCTTTTGCACTAAGAATACCAAAAGTTTATCCTCATCACAATCTGGCACTCTAATCTCCTTCATGATAATTATGATTAGAATTGATCCCCACTAGAAGGTCTTCTATGTTGTATGATATTCCACCATGTTCTTCACCATTTTATCTACTATGAACTTGGTGATGTTAAATTTAATCCCCTATGATATTGATATATGATGCATAGGTAGGCCTTGATGATGTCTACCCATCGACCATCAGGGTAAAGTTTTAAACTCATGAATCATGTAGTTGCCCTCATTTTTGGGCCCTTAATTTATTTGACTAGGAATGCAAAACCTCCCTTATAGTAACCTAGGAGTTTTCTAACCCTTTTGAATTCAACATCATCCAAAATCATCTAGTGGATGTCTATGATAAAGTATGGGAGCCCAATAATTCTACCTATTAGGCATGTTGATATCTACATATGCCTCAATATAAAATAGATGTAATTTCCATGGATGCACAAGAGGAAAAACTATATGAGTTCCTATATCTTTCTAAAACATGGAAAATCATAGATTTTAGTTTCACTAGTGGCTAAAAGTTTATCTCAGATGAATACATCGAACAATGCCATGCCTGATTCTATTTTGGCCCCTATGTCCACCATCTAGTCTTTCACTAGATCTTGCATATTTCTTAAAGTGTAGTGGTTATATTCCTTAAGCTGGTAGGTATGCATAAAGGATATCTCTTTCCTACCAAAAATTACTTTGGTAACTATATCTCTTGGTATGACATTTTTGTAAGCACCTTTAGATTAACCTCAATGATCCTAACTCCTTCCACTGGTTACACTTTATTCTTTGCCAAAGCCACTTATTATACCACTTATGCCCTCTTTGCATCCTTTAATAAATATTGCTAGCTATAACTCATGTGTTTATTCCCCATCTTGAACCAACTAGAGTTTATTGATGGTTTATTCATGTTACCAAAGCCTATAATTTATTATGGTGTACCTCATAATCACAATATTTGTGACTATGACCTCAACTCTTGAGTTTTAATTTCCATTAATGGTGGCCTTGATGTTACTAATGTTTTCCATTGCCTTGTTCTTATACACTCCATACCTTACACTCCTCTATGCCAATCTCAAATAGAGCATAATTCCTCCCTCTATCCACTTATTCACTTTTGGCATCTAACGATGCTCAATTTCTCCTTGCAGTAGCATCTTCTTTCTTTGGCTCTGATTCACTAGTTTCACTCTAGTTTTTTATTATAAGTTCAAAATAATTTTGAGTTTATAACCCTAATAATTTGTCCCTCTACCACTTTATACCCTTAATTCAACTACCAAATTAATTACAAGTATTTAATGGCATGGTGGTGCCTAGAACTCTTGGGATTTACCAAAACCCATGAAATTTACAAAAATTACTACCATGTATGAATTTAATGCAAATATTTATTCCTCTTCCATTGCCTTAATTAATAATTTTAACAATATTTTGATGAAATGACATATAGTTAAAATGATCACTTCCTACCTCACTTTGGGTGGATGTTAGCTTATCTTGATCATGTTTCTCTTGTGCTTTTGTTTACTTAGTGTAACCTTCACTTTCCTTAAGAAAACCTAGGCACAATGACTCACATGCATGTGATTCAACCTCCATAGTCCCATTTCATATTTTTGTTACACTTTTATTCTAAGCATGCTTTCCTATCTTGGTTGATTTCTCTACACTTTTATATCTTTTCTTGGCCTATTCTACCCCATACAAATCCCTTGTGTTATCTTTCAGTGCATAACTCTCTAGGTGTCTTATGCACATAGTATATTGTGCACCTTAATTTTATATTATGTACACAATCATCTTATGCACCTTTTTTCATCTCTTAATATTCCTATTTTCTAGTTTTGATGAGTTCTACATACCTAGAGACTTAGGTGTCTAGACATAAGTTATTAGAAAGAAACCTCACTCAATACACCTGACTAGTATTATATATGGAAGTACCGAAATAATATTCTTATGGGCCTCAAGGTGCCTTAATTTTTGAATTTTTCACACAAATATTTGGTGTGCCTTGTGTCTAATGCTGACAAACTTCATGTGACCATAACCTAGGTGTCTAGCCTCAAGCACTTAAAAAGTGTTCATGTTTGACTCACTTGATTGGAATTATGTGTGAATGCACCAAAAGATATTTATTAGTGGGCCTCAAATTTCCACTTATTCACTCATAACTTACAACATAACACAACTCAATTCATTAGGAAATGTTTTTCTTATGCCAAACTTTATTCTAGTCACATAATACCACTGACTCATGACCAAGGATCTGGTGTCTAACGGTGTAAGTGTCATCTTATTGTCTATAATACTTTAATTAGTTTTTATTGAAATTCTTAGGGAACATCTCACCTGACAATGTATGTAGCTTGCATGTACCAATCTCTAATTTATTATTGATGACATATGGACCATCCACCTTATTTTTATCTTTCTTGGGTGATTGAGGTGCTTGGAGTCATAGACCAAGACTAATGCTCCTTTAGTTAGTAATTTGTGGTTGATATACTTGGCATGTTATATCTTCTAGCATTCCTTCTCTATCTATTAGCTCCACCTTGTCTAGGCATACATGGCATCTAAGCATTCTAAGTCCTCTAGCCTTACATTCAATGATTCTTGGTCATTTAATCAACCAATTCATGTGATACATAATTATGACACCAAAAACTCCATTGGTAGGATTGACTTAGCTCTAAAAACTAGTTGAAATGGTATAGCCTTGTTTAGGCACTTTTAGGTGTGTGATATGCCCATAGTACTACTGGCACTTGATAATCCCAATATTTAAGACCAACATTACATATCTTCATGAGGCATGTTCCAAATATATTATTGAATGCCTCATTTGTGCCATTAATTTAGGGATGATAAAGCATCATCTTATGGCACACCACCATGTTTTTTATCATCAAGACCTATATAGTTTCATTAAAGAAGTGTGTGCCTATATTTCTAGTCAAGATAAGTGGGAAATCATAGATATTTATGATTTTATCCCATATAAACCTTATGGTTTTGGTGGATATGTATTTTTTATTTGGGATGGCCTCAGCCCACTTGGTGAAATAATTAGTGGCTACTAGAATGTATCTCATGCCTATGCACCTTGTTGTGGGAGTAATTGGTCCAAAAAAATCAATGGCCCATTTCTCAAATGGTACCTAGGATATAATGGGGATGATTGTAATATCATCCTAGTGGTTGGGCTTCCCTATGCACTAGCATATGTCACATGCTTTGGTGTAATCTTTTGCATCTTGAAATAGACTTGGCCGCCACAAGCTTGATTACAATACTTTACACATCATTACATCTCCTATGTAATGGCCTCATTTTATCCACTCATTTAATTCATGTAAAATGGATTCCCATTCATGTTTCAAGACACATCAGTATAAGACTTCATCTTAGCCTAGTTTATATAGTTCCCCACTAGTGAACTAAAAAAGGGTGGCATGAACTGTAATCTATTTCTTCTCTTTGGTTGTCATTGTTTGGGGCACAAATCCATATGTTACAAAAGTGACTATATATACCAAGTACTTAAGAGTGTGTTAGACTCTATAGAGTTATGAATCTCACATATCATCCTCAATAGGCATAGTGGCATCATTGGAGTTGATATAAGACAAATGGTCTGGGCCTGAGTTTTATTTTCCAGGCTTGACAACTACCATATACAAATGCACCCATGAAGAATGAGATTATTCACGAGGTAATTAAGTGCTTGATGGTCTATGAATAAGATGAATAGGGTCTCGAAAAATTATTTTCTAAATTTTTACATGATGTAGACCATGGCAAGTGCCTCATGATTAGTTTTGGTATAGTTCTACTTTGTCTTCATAAATTTTCTACTAGTGAAGGAGATGAGGTGATCCCTTTTGCTTTCACTAGGTTACGCTAGGATTGTACCAGTCATAGAGTCAAATGAATCAACATGGACTCGGAATGGGGTCATCTGGTCATAAAATTATAAAATAGGTGTGCTAGCCAACTTAAGCTTCAAAGTTTCAAAGGCATCCTCTTATGCTTCACCTCAATAGATTGGGCCATCCTTACACAAGAGATCATCTAGTAGTTCCATAATATTCACATAACTCCTTATGGAATTTATATAATATCCATAGTGGCCAAGAAAAGCATGATCATCTTTATGTGTGGAAGAAGTTTGGAGCTGAATGATTATCATAATCTTCATAGGATTAATGAGAAGACCATCTTTACAAATGATGTACCATAGTAGGATTCTAAAGGGTGTTATGAAGATGCACCTCTTCAATTTCAAGGATATATAAATATATTTACACATTTAAAACACTAGTTAAAAGTTATCATAATGGTCCTTCATGAGTCCATACATTGTCTAGTCATCTAGGTATACCTATAGGAACATGTGGATGAATTATTTAAAAGTAGTGATCACCACTCTAGAGAAAATGAATGACATTTTATTGAGTCTAAAGGGGATAATTTTATAAGAAAAATATCCCCATTCAATTACAAAGGTTGTTTTGGGCTTGTCCTCTTCCTCAATATGGACTTGATGGTATTTAAAACCCCCATTAGTGAAGGTATAAATCTCACAACCTATGATCCCATCTAGGACTTCATCAGTGAATAGAGTTAAGAAGGGGTCAATGACACAATTAATTGTCAACATTATATAATAAATACAAATGTGAGTATTCCTATCTTTTTTTATGTTAATCAACATCAAGATTACCCACTTAGACTCTAGCATAGGGTAAATAACCCCTACATATAGAATTTATTTTACCTTTATCTTAACCTTGGAATAGAGGTTAGGATTCATCTTGTAGGGGTTCTTCTTGATTGGTCTTGCACCATAAATTATATTTATACTCATCTTATAATGGATGGGTGGGTACCCTTCATATCTTGATAATTCATGGGGAATAAGTATTGTAATTCCTTCAAGACATCCACAATGTGCACCAATTTCATGTTAGACTAATAGGTTCCCAAAGTAACCATATTTAGCTCTTTTTATATGTTGATGTCTACCTTGATGATATTTAGTGGTACAAATTAAGGTTCATTATTTTACTAGTGTGAGTCCTTGACTTGATGAGTTCCTTTAGTTATTTCTATGTAAAGATGAGTTGGGTCTTCTTCATTATGAGTGCTATCATTTATTTGGCATATGAGCTTATTTTCTCCTATCAGGGTTTACCAGTAGTGTTCTTTCCAAGTTTCATCATCTTCTTCACTCAAGTTACTATTAAGTATTTGTTCTTCAAGAAAATTAGGGAGTGACATCCCTCTCTCCCGAAGTATGTCTTTTAGGCTCTCCTTAAGGATTGTTATGTCCTTAAATACCATCCTTCAAATTTCTCGTAGTTGCTGGATCAACTCCAAGTTATATGAGGAAAAGGAGAAGGTACACACAAACTTCTCAATAAGGGCATCCTAATTGGTTTTTTCATAGCAAATTTCATTGACCACATACTGTGCTCAGTCCCATGTCTTTAGAGTTATACAGAACGCATGTACCCATAAGTTCTTTTGGGAAATCATGACATAATATGTCCATGTCTCTTTGTATAAGCACACATGTGGTATGGGATCAAAGTAGAAACAATATTTTGATATATCCAAGTCCTTATTACTTCATTTGAATCTAGTGAAAATGGATAATTTTACATCTTTCTAGGTTGGCAAGTTATAATTTTGTGCTACCCACTAATGAGTGGTAGTGATTTTCAATGTATACACTAGTGAACATATTCTATCTATTTTTTTGGGGACACATGATTTGAGATCATAGACATACTTTTCCATTGGTTTTGTTCCTTAAAATTTTGGGAGAAATATAATTCTACCTTTTCTCAATTGGAGTACCTTCTTTCCTTTTTTTTCATCACAAGGGACCCATCATTTTGGAGTATAATCAATATCAAACCAGCCAATCCTCACTATTTTTGGTGCCTTTGCATACACTAAGTGGAACCTATGACCAATGGCCTCATAAGATTCTTCAACCCATTGGTCACAAGAAACAAAAATAGTGTCTGAGGTTGACTATCCATCTTCCTAAGAGATCACTCCTTGAGCAATGGGGTTGAGATTCTCAATTCCTTATGTCATGATGTTTATATATATGGTTGATCTCATCCTCAAGATCAATGCTCTCTACATAAAGGGGTCCTTGGTTACTTGAAGGGGAATCACTACCTTTTCCTTGGCATTTTTGAATGTCATTTAATGCTTCTTGAAGCACATATCAACATTATTTTCATAGCACCATGGCCTTCCTAGAAGCATTAGATAGTTATCTTGTTCAGCCAGCTTAATTACCTCAAAATTAGAGTGGAATTTGGTTCTCATAATATCTACAATGGTTCCCTTTAGAATTATAATTGATTGTCTTCAGGTCTTGTTGTCCATAAAGAGTGCATGGGGAGAAGGCCTCAATGCTAACCTACCCATCTTCTCCCATGTTCTTGATCAAGATATGAACTCAGTACTTGTGTTGATAAGGCCCTCACAAATGGACCATCCATCAATGGTGGCATTCATTAAGAGTTCCTGGTCATCCTCTACATTATGGGTATGCCTAACCTATCACACCCTTTGCATGCATGGCACAAAAAATTCAATTGAATATTACCTTACATGTTCTAAAATCAATTTATTTAATAGAGGAAACATCCCTTCTATTTTTAGGAGGCACAATATCTTTGTTAGTTCTTTTACTTCAGCCTAGTGGCCATTGTCCTTCTTGTAAAAGGTAGTAACATGTGCCTCTAGGTCTTATACTAGTTCAAGAGCTCTTTGTAAGTTTTGGATCATGCTCACATCTTACTAAAATACATATTTTTAGCATGTATGGTTTGAATAAGGCATAACTTTAGGTTTAGGATGCATTATGTGCTCATTATGTCTTGACTCCCCATATTCTACGTGTAACTTTAGTATTGGCATAACTAGAAGTTGAGTGGTGAGTCCACTAAGTAATTGCCTATACTTTGATTGGCTCCGTAGGGATTGGTTATTCCTTTAGAGTCCATTTATTTGCTTTAAGCTCATGCCTAATCATCCCTCTACCCTTGTATATACTAGGCCTACCTTGGGTCAATGGTTTGTACAATTCTAGATATTCCTTGACCTTATGTGTTCCTTGATAATACCCACATGTTGGCTATGTAGGGTGGTCTCATTGATAGTTCTCAATATAATAGCACTTATAACATGATCATGGTGGGAACCTTCCTCCTCTATGTCCACCAGCTCACCCTCAAGCACACCTTTATATCCCATATCTTACATTTTATTAGCTATAGCCCTTATATCCTTGGGCTCACTTCCATCCTACTACTGATGTTACTTATCATGTGCCCCTCCCCATGTTATTGTGAATCTTATCAATTATATGGATATCAATCATGGTATGAGTATAGGCATTGCATAATTGGAAATATGTGGTTATGCTAACCTAAATGGTGAATTATAATAAAGGTAAGTTGAAAACATTATGCACCTCACTCCATAACTAAGAAGCAATGTGTGTACATTCCTTTGAGAGTATTTATTCTTATTATGGCCTTCCATCTTATAGTTAGTGCATCGTAACCCACTTTGAGAATCTTTCAATGAACTAATAGTCATCTTTTATAGTTGGGAGGATGTAGATGTAATTTTTACCTCAATGAAAGGGATATTTATTGTGTCAACACTCTTGAATACCTTAGCTCTAAGCATAGATTCAAGCACATCCCAAGGGTCTATGAGTGTTTTCATAGATAATTCCCTTTTGAATGGTACTAACAATCCCCCAAAAATCCATTATGCATGTTAGGAGGGGTGAATATCATAAGGGATCTTGGAAATAATAGTTTTGAAGCTAACATCATACATGCACATGCTCTCTGATAATCCCTGATTAATCTCCTTGAGTATAATAATGATCTACTATTCAAACTTAGGTATATCAAATTATTTCAAGAAGGCTTCCTTTAGGGTGTCATAATCAACCATATCCCGGTTAGGATCAAACTTCCTATACCAAGTATGGAAATGATCAAGTAGAGTTATCATGAATTAGGTTGCCTCACATTTAGACTAGATTATACCCCAAGCACACCATTGTAGTTCATACTTGAGCACATGTTCTATGGCATTATCTACACCTTGATACTTGGGTAGATGTTGGCCATCTCAGAATAGATATGGGGTGGGAGAGAAACTATTATTTGATCCACTTATCCCCCTAGAACTTATCCTAGTGATGGTCCTTCAATTCCTTCAACCACTGGGTTAGGCATTGGTCTTATTGTTACTGCTAGCATTGTCAATGATAATGGTGCTATACTACCAACTAGTGGCATTAAGCACTTCCTCTATGATGTTTTCAAGGCTATTCATCTAACATTAGCTAGGATAGAATGCTTATGCTCATGTTCTATTTGGTTAAGATATTTCCCCAATGTCTATAGGTATCCTCACTTAGTTCTTCATAAGGAATAACTTGTTCAATAAAAAAATTACGGTCCAAGTCTATAAAATGATCAAAGTTGAGGTTGACAACGGGTTCATTTATCAATCTTCTATCTTCTTATGAGGGATTTATTACATAATATTGTACCTCAGATATAAAGGGGGTAGGTGCATTTGGTGTATCTATAATGGTTAAATTATGTAGGAACCTTGAGAATTATTCACCTATCAACTATGGATCTTGTTCTATGGCTTCAAGGTTTACCTCTTCTAGGCACTATTTTCTTTCAATATATCCCTCTCCATGCCCTTCCCACTTTTTATGGGTCCTCTTAACACTTTTAGGTTCCAAATCTTCTATCATCCTATGCCTCCTCTTTTTATAATCCTATCTCTTGAGCTCTCATGTGTCAAATTACTCATCCCCTTCCATTGTGCTTCACCTATATATCCCCTTCTTCCTTATTTCACTTATCATACTTGAGAAGACTTTATCCTTCCATTATCATAATTTCAAATATATAATCCACCATCATCTTGTTAATTTTGATGCCAAAATCTCTCATAAACATGCCTCTAGGTTCGCACAAGAATTGATATTCTACTTCATCAAGGCAAGTGTATGTCAATACTGTAATATTAAACACATAGTTATTTAGTGCCCCTTACCACCATTTATCTATGGCTTTAGTATAAGTGACATCTAATTTCTCAAGCCTTTCTAATCACTCTTTCATCCACTTTATGCATTGTCCATGGCTTCAACTTCTATGTATCGCATAAGCAACCAACCATCTGTACACCTGCTCAGGTAGTTCACAAAAGAAAACCTCATATAGATCATCATACAAATGGTTTTGTACCTACTTCCTCAATTTTTATCCTCTACAAGTTGGGTGTTTCATCACAAAACTACCTTCCACTTATTCTAGCTATCACTTGATGTTCTTGAGGGAGAGTCAGAGCATCATTCTGGTATACCATTATAGCAATGAAATTCAACATAGGTCCTATTAATGGAACCAAAATGTTTTAAAAAAGAAGGGAGTCAAGTCATTAGCTCTATTAGGTGCTTATTTGGCTATCCAAATCAGATTTAAACTTATTACAACTAGGTAAAAACCTATATTGATCTCGTACCACTCAACATTCATCACTCGACTACGTTGATATAATTTCACATAAGGTATAAACCTTATGCACTCACCAAAAGTATAACAAAGAAAGGATAAGGGCTTGCATTAGGCTAGTTTTGCCATGGTGCAACTTATCTTCTAGGGACTTTAGTTATTACAATGGTGGTGGTAAGTTCATTGGTATAAACTATTAAGGGGGGGTTCTAAATGTCTATTAGGCACAAGTATATATGATATGATTCTATATATTCATGGGTGCAAGCCTTTGCTTTCCTTAGCTTTACATCAGTTAGGCACTTGGGGGGTTCAATGGAGTACTTAGATGAAGGACTTACGATTAAGCTCATGCTTTGGCATAGGTAGAATAATGAGGTACAGGTTCATTCCTATACTTATATAATTTCAATATAAAGTGTTGACATGATCATACACTACAAAAATTTCATGAATGGGCTAGGTTGAAAGCTTGTTGAAACTCAATATTCATAACATAAATCTAAGTGCTATAGCTAATGCAAACATTATGCAAACCATTATCATTTTAAACATGTAACAATAACCATGTAAACTAATCTAACACTCATTATATGCAATTCCATTCATTATTAAATAGATTTAAAATACATAGTATATATCAATAGAAACTGGGAAAATGCTCATCTTATATCTGTTAAAGGCTTAAAGGCTCATAGATGAGCTTGGCCACTATAATAAAGAGCCTCAGAGGAATCCATACTAAAACCTAAGATAAATGGTAAGAATAAGCTCTAAACTTAAGATAAATGGTAACCATAACCTCTAAAAATAATCTTGTAGAGCTTTGCTACTCCAACTCATCTCTCCTCACTAACTAGATTAAGCTTGGCTTTATATCACTAAGGAACATCTTAGTGCCAAGGTGAAAGGAGCATGCTAGGGGATGAGTTTTCATTAGATGAAACCATTCCACTAGTTCCACTACCCTAATTATATTATATCATGATTTTCCCATGTACCCATTTCCTAATGATGCTTGAGTTAGTAGGGAGTTGGTTAGCGGCCTACCAACTGGCACCACTAGATGATAAAATAACAATCATAGTAAGCGATTGACTCACACCCAAGTGTGTGTTGTGTTAGTGTGTATCTTATACTTAGACATATTTTGGGCCCAAGAACTCATGCTCATATTGGTCAAAACCTAGGGTTCTTGAATAACACTACAAATGTATTTGATCCACAAAATCAAAGAGCTTTGGTACCAACAACTAATAATGGTAGTACTCAAGTTCATAACTCAGAGGAACCAAATAATGAGAATGAATCCATACTCAAGATGGTTCAAAATTTGAGTACTGATTTCCTTCAGTTGTAAAAATAAGTAGCCAATACTAAGGAAAACTCTAATAGGAATTACACTTATCAAAGATTTAATAGGCCTAATCACCAATTTCACAACAATAATAATAATGATTCATTATCAAATAAGAACAATCCTAAGATTAATATTTGTGATGTAGCTCTAATTAAATATTATAGGGTGCATAATACTTCAAAGCATGGTGAGTTGGATTTTATTGAATTTTATAATGCTTTCAAATTGTTTGAATATGAGTTAAATACATCTAAAGGTAGACCTAATAGAGACAATACTATAGGTACACCTAGTTCTTCAAAGTCATCTAATTCTGATAAGACAACCCTGATGGTGGAGACATTTGATTTCCCATTCCAATAGGAGAATTTGATTAAGGATACTCCAGAAGAGGTAAATAATTTTCAAAAATACCTAAAAAATACTTATCCTCTGAGGAATAGGGATCAGAAGTAACCATTGACAACTTCAACCCTGCCAAACATCTTTGACACTCCTTTGAATCCTATAGGTGAGAATAGTCTTGAACCTCTAAAGGGAAGTAACTCTAAGAATAGTATTAATACATCTAGTACTTCTACTAGGAGTTGATATAATATAGTTGAGGACATGAAAAATATTAAGGCTAACATCACTTTACATAAGTTGACTCAAAATCCTGAGTAAAGGAACTTTTTACTTGAATATTTATCTAAGAATCCTATTAAATCACCAAAAAATATAAATGCCAATGCAGTTATGTACAAGAATAAGGAAGATGTTCCAACTTATTGCTAATAGTCAAAAAAATTGTAAGAATTTACATAACTATTTGTTATATTTAGGTTATTTTACTAATATCATGCCCAAAGGTATTTGTGAGAAACTCAGTTTAACTCCAATTAAGTATGATAGGGTAATTACTTAATTATACAAGTCAAGGGTGATAGTAATTGAATAATTATTTAATATTCATATGCATCTTGTTGTTGACTTAAAGATATAGTAGTTTATATACATCCAACTGGTAGACATCCCTGATGCTTATGGGATGTTATTGAGCAGAGATTGGACAAAGTCTTTGAATGATTACATGTCTACTAACTATTCACATATGTGGCTTCCATAGAAGGAAGTTCTAAATAAAATTTGAATTCAGAGAGATGCCTAGATGAAATAGATTATCATTGAATATAATTCTACAAATGAAATGGTCAACATGATCAATTTTGAGTTAGAATTTTACACTCTCAACACTTATTAGGTATGTGACTCTAAAGTTACTCATGCTATGCCTTAGATATGGAAATTATATTTTGATGGTGCTAGTTGTAAATATGGATTTGGAGTAGGAATTATTCTAATCAATCTCATTTGGAATGAATATATTACTACTCATAGACTTCAATTTTTTGTCACTAATAACTTGGTAGAGTATGAATCTTTAATCTTAGGACTACAATTTTTTGTCAAGCATAAGGTCAAATAATTGCTAGTGTATGGTGATTATATTATAGTAGTTAATTAGTTTAAGAGAAAATACCAGTGCAAATTATCATATCTTAAGAAATATAAGTTTAGAGTATGGGACTTGATAAAATACTTTGATGCTTTTAACATTATCTCAATTCTTAGATAAGATAACAATCTTGATGATGAGTTGGCCTTAGTTGTATCCAATCTCATTCCAGGTCAAGCCTCTAAACTAGGATACCTTAGTTTTGAATTGGTTCCATGTCCCTTAATCCCTAAAAACATCAACCATGTGTAAGTATTCATTGATGACTAGTAGATCCTAGAATTCATGAATAGTTTAGGAGTATTTAAGTCTTCCATCATTGATGAGGTTGATGAAAATACTATTGATGAAGACAATATTGATGACAAGATTGTGCAATTAAATGACAAAAAAATTACCAAAGGCATGATTACTTTATAAAGATTATTTGACATAGACAAAATAGTTAAACTATCAAAGTTACCAAGGTGAATGGGAAAAATTATAATGTAGTTAACCTATGAACTCAAGGTCAACCTCAACAAGTTAATATTGGTACAACTTGCACAAATATATAATTAAGAAAATCTAAAGAGTTGCAGACCAAATATAAATATGTTATAGCATGGTCCTATGAATATTTAAAGATATTTTATCATAGACTCATTACCTATACCATTCCTTTAAAGGAAGCCTACAAGCCTTTTAGGTAGAAGAAAAGGCATGTCAACCCTATCTTATAACCATTGATATACAAGGAGGTAAAAAAGCTACTAGAGGCAAATATATTTTTTCCAAATAGACACTCCACTTGGGTAGCTAACTTGGTACCAGTCAGGAAGAAGAATGGGGAAATTAGATTATACATAGACTTCAAGAATTGAACAGATCTTCTAAAAAGGATAATTATATTTTACCTTCACTTGACCAAGTCATTCAAATTATTAGTGGTTATTCTATGATGTATTTTATTTATGGTTTATTAATTTATAACCAATTATTTGTGAACAAGGAGGATAGACTAAATATTGTATTCACTACTAAGTAGGGTAATTTTGCCTACAAAAGAATGCCATTTAGACTAATAAATTTAGGTATAACTTTTCAAAGAGATATGAACCACACTTTATAAGGTCTCATAGGTAAACTCATTATCATATATATGGATGACCTAATTGTGTTATCTAAAAATAGGGAGGATCATATTATGCACTTGCAACAAGTATTTGAACTATGAATGAGGTATGGAATTTATCTCAATCCCCAAAAAAGCATTTTTTGTGTTAAAAAAGGTAATTTATTATGACATGTGATAACCAAGGAGTGGATTTATATAGATCCTAATAGATTATATGCCATATCTGTAATAGAACCCCCTAATAGTAGAAAGGAAATGAAATCTTTCTTTGGGAAAATCCACTTTGTGAGAAATTTTATTTCTAGTTTTGCAAAAACATTGAGACCATTAAATGACATGTTACAATAAGATGCCAAGATCACCTTGAATGAAGAAATAAGGAAGACCTTCAAGGACATTAAATAACCAATAGTACAAGCACCAGTGTTGATAATCTAAAAAGACTTTTATATTTATTATTTTGCTTTTGATCATATAATTACAACTATTCTAACTCAAAAAATATATGGATGTGATCATCATATTACATTTGTGAGCACCAATTTTAAAAATAATGAGTTAATATATTCTCTAATTAACAATTACGCATGTGTTTTAGTCAAAGTAGTTAAGAAATTTAGACATTATATTCATAGGAATAAAGTGCATGTAATATTTCTTAATCCTGCTACTAAGCTTATGTTGAGCCAGTTTGAAATAGAGGAGAGAAGACAAAAATAGATGTCTATACTCCAAAAATATGATCTAGAAATTAAAATTGATGAGATAGTAAGATGTCAAGGATTAATTCAGTTAAAATCCTAAATTGAGTGTCATGCAAGTGGAGCAATAAAGTTTTACACCGAATGATTGGTATGATGTCATTATTCATGTTATAATCAATTATTCTTGTCCTATAGGATTAAATAGAGATCAAAGGAGAAATTTAAGGCTCACGGTAGCACATTTCCTAATGAAAGATGGAATAATTTTTTTAAAAAATTATGAAGGAATATACCAGAGATGTGTTTTTAAAGAAGAAGCAGCTAAGATATTGAGTACTTTCCATGAAATATTGGAATTGGACACACATACACAAGTACAAAAACTCATAAGATCCTTATGGATGGTAATTATTGGCCTACAATATTAAGGGATACTCACAAACATGTGAGGGAATGTCATAAGTGCTAGATATTCAACACTAAAGAGATAAAAATAGCCATTCCATTGGAGCCAATTATGATTGATAAAGATTTTTCTCAATGTGGATTAGACTTTCTTAACATAATCGACCCAAATTATTTATAAGGACATAAGTATGTTCTCACTACCACTAATTATTTCACCATAAGTAGTGGCAACTAATCAATGGAAGATGGAAGATGCAATTAAGTTCTTGGAGGAAAACATTTGTACAAGATTTAAAACACTAGTATCTCTAGTTTGTGATAATGAATCTGCCTTAATATCCATTGAGATGACTAAGTGGGCATATGATAATAACATTGTTCTCAAGTTTTTATCAAAAAATTATCCTTAAGGAAATGGAGTGTTAGAATCAACGAACAAAAATTTGATGAAAGCTATTAGGGAGACTGCTACTAACAAACTAAGAACATGACATAAATTACTCAAGTATGCCCTTTGGACAAATAGAACTAGAGTCAAGAAAGCTATGAAGGCATCGCCATTTCTTCTTGTATATTTTCAAGAACCTATGTTTCCCATTAAGTTCAAGATGCCAACCTACAAATTCATACAAGAGTATATGGAAGAAGATTAGGAATTTACAAATTTGAAATTACTTGACATTATTCAAATAGAAGATGCAAGAAAAGAAGCTTTTTCTAACTTTATCAGATATCAAACCACAGTTAAGATATGATTTGATAGATGTTCTAAGATTAAGGTGTTCAAGCAAAGATACCTAGTTCTCCTTTGGGATAAAGCATCTGAACCAAAGGGAAAGCATGGAAAATTCACTCCTTTATGGATTGGTCCCTATTATATTGTTGAGATACTGGGAGACAACACCTTCAAGCTCAAGGACTTGTAGGGAGAAGATTTTAATTTTCCAACAAATGGGAAATATCTCAATCACTACTTATTTATTACCCTAACTCAAGTCTACATGGATTAATTTATAAGAATAATTGGAGTTTGTGTAGGTAGACCTAGATTAGGTTTCTTTTATGTTCCTTGTTTATACATAGTGCATGTAAATATTTGTTTTGTTGTTGTGTGTTTCCTTTCCTTTTATTTTATTCCCTACTTTTAATAAGTATTTAAGGATAGTCCTCAAGCTCTAATGCATGTAGTTACTCAAAGGTCAATAAATCAAGAATGTAGGTGACTCTTAAGCATTCACTGATCATGGATTCTAGAAATTTGAAATATATGTTATGATTAGGAGATATTGGTAAGGATTGATATCTAGGTTAGTTATTCCTTAAAATCTTACACCTTGTTCTAATATAATTTTGGTTCTAATAAGGATTACACATGTTGAGTGAAAGTTTGAGTTATTGGGACAGAATCATGTTAACACTTAAAGAATATTATTCCATAATATGAAGTTTATAACCAAGGATGATTGAATAAAGATAAAACATTTAAAAAAATCCCAAAACTTGGCTAATTTTGGTTCCCAAACTTTGTTTGAAAGCTAAATATACTTTAAAAATACAAAAAATAAGAGCTTTATTGAAAATTCAAAATATTTTTAAACAAAGCTGATTCGACTAACCTCCATCAGGGATATGGATGATTGGTTGGTAGTGGAGCAAAGCCTAAATTAGAGCTAGAGGTATCTCTAATAGGGATATGGATGCCTAGCTAGTAGTAGAGAAATTCTCTACCCTTCCTTTTCATAAGCATGATTCTTAATAGACATCTAAATATGATATAAGTCCATGTTAATGGTTAAGGTCATGAATTCTAAAAGTTATTCTCTAAACCCCATGGCAATCAGTTAAGGAATCAAAACACACACACACAACATAAATAATTTTTAATGTTTGAGCCTAATTCTACATGTGTAAGACTTGGTCTAATCATGAGATGATATTAATGATGGTACTTGATCATATGGAATGATTAGTCTAGTTACTAGTTCAAATTAGAGTATCTAAGTTCTAGCATTTTACAATGTTTCTCCTAGAAGTTGCCATTTGTTGAGGTCAACATACCCCCATTTTTTGAAAATGAGGACCCTTATTAAAATTTTCAAATGGTGTTATGAATTGACATTCAAACTAATTAAAATTACATTTATTGAATATCATGTTTGCTTTAGTTATCATTAGCATGTTAGCATATTATCTTCATTTAACTTCATCTAATGTTGCTAATATTTGACTTTTATGTGTCCATGTGTAGGTTTAATGGAGTCTCAATTGAATGAACACTATTTAGGGTTTCTTACCTTAATTCTAATTTTACCCTTTATTCTAATTAAACTTTTTTATCTATTTTATAATTTAATCTATGTTTAAATCATGTAAAAACCCTAGTCTAATATGTTTCATCCTAGGTTTTTTTAAATAAGATTCAAATTTACGTGGGTCAAATTTGCATGGGAACATTTTTTTATATCTTAGACATAGTTTATTTTTAATCCTAAGGTTATAATCATGTGTAGTCATATAAAATATCAAAATTGGTAGTTTGAATGTGGTTTTTGACATCCAAACCATAGGTCCTTCTTGCATACTCTTGTGACCCTTCCAAATACCTTTTCCTTCATTTCTAGTCATTTGTAGACTTATAAACCCTAATTATAACTCAAACAGACACTATTTCTTAGGCTAATCCTATCCCCATAGGTCTTAAGCCTATAGGATAGGAGCACCATACTTGGACTATAGCATTGAACCCTAAGGTGTCTTAATTTTGGCACTCTTATCTAATCATAATTTGAGTCCAAATAGTTATTTTCATCTGATTCTTATCATTTATCATGTCAAACTAACACAAATACATCTAAATAATGACCAAATGTTCCCTATAAAAGCCCATTCAAATTTCATTTACAAAGGAAGGTGGAAAATCTTACAAAGCAAGAGATAATACAAGCAAACTATTAAGGCAAACATTCCTATTCTCTACATATAATCACCCAACATAGTTATAAAGATATCCAAACCCTCATACCAGTCCCTAATCACCTCAATCACTCTCAATTTGGCATTATTTCAACTACATCACACTATTGCATAAAGCACATTAGGTGGGAGAACTACATATGGCTTGATCCCTTTTCAGAGTATTGGTATATAAGAAGCATGCCCACATAAAGGGTTTGGATCACACATTCAGTGTATTTTACACACACTAACCCTCCCCATTTCAAGTGATTCAAATCCTATTTATCAATCATGATGTATGGTTAAGGCTTGAATATTAAATAATATCTACAAGGAACTCTATCGACATTCAACACTCAAGATTTCATGTGTAGGACCACACTGGAATAGTGTACAGAACCCAAAAAACTCAGGTCTATGTGACTAGTTTGGACAATAGCAACATGAGTGGATAATAGTGTCAGACCTTGAAGTGTCCTATTTTTAGTTCTCCTATCCTTTCACTAAATGAAATCTAGATTATTATTTATGATAGTATCCTATTTCTACACAACCAATTTCAAACCCTACAACAACCGTTTCAACATGTTCTAAGATAAGTTATATTTATTCTAGTTTATTTCTATTTTTAAAAAGGTTAAAAAGACAAATAAATTATAAAAATCAAGACTATAATTATTTCAATATTACTTACTAATTTATTAATCCAAACCCTTAACTAAAATAGGAATAAAAATCCATTACTCTCAAAATAATTAAATCATTTAGTGAACCTGACTTACTTTGTTTGCACATAAAAACCCTATAAACCCTAGAAAAAAGTCCTTGCTTATTTTTTCTAGTATTTTTATGATTTTTCCTACATATTTAAATCAAAATTTCACATTTAATTTTTAAATTTTAACATATTAATTTTAAATTTAATTTTCTCAAACCCTATTTGCCTATACTAAGTCCTAATATTTTCAAACACTAGTTGCTGATTTTAGAAGTTTTTTCTAAATTTTTCTACATATTTAAATAAGAAATTCACATTAAATTTTTAAAAATTTACCATAGTAATGTTAATAAATTATTTCTTTAAAATCCTAGTTAATATACTAGGTCCCTATGTTCTTGAGGTATCACCTTATATGTTTATGAGCTTCGTATCCTTTTTATACATATTCTAGTTTGATGTTTTTAGGAATTTAGATTTCCTTTATTCAGTAATTTCCTTCGATCGTATGTTTCTTATTACAACTTATTGAAAAAAATCAATCTATCTTCAATTTATTTTCTTACTTTAATAATGGCCCAATATATCAATTTTTATGAAACTGATAAAAGGGAACTTCAAGACCTCTTAACTAAACATCCTGATATACAAGATGATATGCTTAAAATAATACAAGAAGGAAAAAAACAATGGTCAATCCTCTCAAACCATAGAACAACTAGTTACAAATGACACTATATGGGAAACTATGTCTCGACAGCCCCCTATAATATCCCAACCTTCCTATGAGGCACCATTAGTTATAACTAGTACATCCTTGTCTCATGATGTCACTACCCTTGTGTAAGAGATAAAATATCTTCAATATAAGGTGATATATATTGAGAAATGTGCCTCCATATTAACACAAGCCTGGGACTCCTTTACTTTACTACATACACCATTGGCACATCATATTGCTTCCATACCCTTGCCACCAAGTTTTGTTCAACCTAAGCTCAATCTATATGATGCCAAAGGTGATCCAGAGATATTATTGAGATATTTTCACACAAAATTCTTGGACTATGTGCCAAATGATTGGTTACTAACCAAGCTATTTCCACAAAGTTTAAAGGATTATGCTTTATAATAGTTCTATATTCTATCAAATCGGTTAATCAACACATTCAATCCTTTAGCTAACATGTTCCTAGCTCATTTTAGCATTAACATAGGTGACAAGGTTTCTTATGCCCAATTTGTATAATAGAAACAAAGGTTAAATGATAATCTCATAGATTATGTTCTTAGATATAAGACTATCTTAAATAAAATGACTAGCCCCATGGCCGATCAAGATTTTTAAGATCTCTTCAAATAGAATCTTCTACTAGCTTTACATGAATCAATAATGTTCAAAAGGGTCTCTTCTTTTACTAAGTTATGTCATACACTAAAGGAAAGGGAAGTCAAACTAATTTCAATAGGAAAACTCAAGTACACAAGCATAACAAAAACAACAAACAAGAGTAACAATAAAGTCCCATAAAAAGTAAAAGTTAATGATAGAAATAGTGAAAATCAACCTATAGTTAATGTGGATTTAGAGCCCCCTCAATGAATGGTTTTATCAACTCTTCCTTAGTGATCTTTTACCATTCTTCTAGTATCTCTAGCCAGAGTATTACAATAACTTTTGGAATGAAATATAATATCTCTCCCTCCTATTTGGGAAGTTAATCCAATAAAGTATCTTCCATGTGGATATGATCATAATGCATTTTATGATTTTCACAGAGCACCAAGCCACATAAAAAATAGATGCATCAGTTTAAAACACAGATATAGGACTTGATACATAATAACCTTGTTGATCTTGGAACTTTAGTTGAGCCTCCTCAAGCGAAGCAAACACAAGATAATGTTTTGAAAATTTTCTCAAATCCTTTCCCACAACATTCTAAACAAGAGAAGGGAGATAAATCAGGTGTTCACCATGTATATAATGCACACCCTCCACCATCTACATATTATGCACCTTTAGTAAAGTCACATCCTTTGAGCAATATGATTGGTGTGTATAATTCTAGAGTTCTAGCTAGACCTTCGATCTCCTTCTCATAGCAAGAGATAGTTGAGGATGATTTGGATTACCATGCACTCTTTATCAAATCTTACATTAATAATCATCCCATTCATAGTGTTCTCATAGATAATGGATCTAGTGTGAACATATGCACTATGACATTACTACAGCATTTGGGATATTTAGAATAGGATATTACTCCAAAGGACATAGTTATCAGTGGATTCAATGGGCACATACAAAGTTCATTGGGTGATATTGTACTTCCTATAAAAGTTGGTTTAACATATGTGGGCACCCTATTTACTATTGTTCCCAGTGTAGGAGTCTTTAATATGTTACTTGGTCAACCATGGATTCATAAACTTCATGTATTACCTTCTATAGTTCATAGATGCATGAAATTCATTCATGTTAATCAAGTTGTTACAGTTGGTAGAGTTCTGTATTAGTTATCACTCCCCATTTCAAATCCATTTACTACTTTGTAGCCACTATTTTCAGCTCATCCACTAGTTTTAGCTCCTCTACCAGTTATAGTTCTTCCTCTAATTTATATTTAGACATAGTCAAGGCTTCCCTCACCAGCACAGATAATTCATACACTTCCACAAAGGCATATTTTAGAGAAACCATAGTTTTAGGACTCTAAATAGTTTTCAAATATAGTATTCACACCCAAGTTAGTATCATTGAGATATCATTCTTCTATAGACAAAACACACTTTTAAAGAGCTTTTTCTACTACCATATCGGTCCCTAAGAGCCCTACAATTGCATATAATACTTAGAGTTACAAGGGGATCCCATAATTAGTTTCCACAATAAATGTTTTAGAGCATTTATAACATACATAGCTTTCAGATTCATAGTTATATCCCTTCCATCATGCTTCTTGATCATGCATGATCTCTCTCCTTGATATAGGACACCATGATAGGGAGTCTCTTATGAGACTCATTAGTTAGTATCATTTCTTCTTAATTGAATGTACATATCCTCTTTTCAATTAATTTTACATAGTCTCCTTATGATTTATTATACATATCTTATTTCAAAAATATGAAAAATAATATAATATTTCGAAATACAAAAACATTCAACTATTTCAAAACAAAAAACCATTCAAATAACTCAAAATACAAAAACATTCAAATAAATCAAAAACAACAAAAGCATTTCCATTGCATGCATTATCCATGCTTTACATTTATACTACCGTGCTAGACTTACATTTTATTATTTTATGCTATTATTTATCAATTTATATGCATTACCATGCTTCACTTGATCTTCTTTGATTATGTGAAGGGACACCTAGATCCTTGATTTCTTCACTCTACCCATTGAAGGGGCACCCTCTTTCTACATTTGAGACATACATCAACATTTCAACCCATTGGGGTCATCTTCTACATGACTACACCATCTAGGTTACATCATTCCTACACCACATACTCTAGTTATCATGTTGATATACATTAATTACTAGCTTACATAGATTACTCTATCGACACTCACTAGTATATAACACTTTTCTATTTCTTAGCATCTACCTAGTCTTGTACTACATGCTTTGTATACTTTCACTTATTACTTTGATTCATTATATGTGTTAGTATTTATAGAATTTAAATGATTTCCTTTTTTTCTTTGAGTAGCTAGATGTGATTTCATTTCTTAGTTCCTATTTCATACTTGTGTGTACCTTAGCACATTTGCTAATGTCCTTTTCTTGTACTCTTCTATGTACCTATGGCCCTCATGTCAACCTTGCTTGTTTTCAATTATATATGTATGTGGCATTTGAACATGCCTTATATGCTTACTTTCTTAGTTTGAGTTACATGTGCCCATGTACCATATTTTCTTAGCCCATTGACCACTATTGTACATTTCTTTATTCTTGCCTTGTGTTCTTGTTTCTTATCTACTTCTCATTGTTTGCCATGCCATGATCCACATCATGTATTATCTTGCTTTCTTGGATGTCATGATGGAAATCATGTACATCCATCCTTGACAACTAAAAACTAGCATTTCTAGTTTCAATTTAGTATACTTCACATGATATTACATTGCTATATCTATCTAGGCATACCCCTGTGGATTTAATAATCTCCAATACAAACTATGCTATACCTTGAGACATCTTTTCAATTATTATTACTATATCATGTATTTCAAGTCATAACACATAGGGATATTTCTTGTGAGGGAAGTCATTTTAGTGTCTTCATTCCTACCCTTATAAGAGGGGACAACAAATAGGGGTTTTTTATTAGAGGTCAGATCCTTCTACCAATAAAAAAATCAATTTTTAGAACACTTAGAAAAACATTAAGAACCCAAACCAAGCAGAGCAAACCAGAAAAATAGTAACAAATGTAAAATAGTCATTAGAAATAGTAAAGGAAAATATCACCATTATTGGACTACATCATTGGATATCAAAGTTTCCTATTTTTGATGCTCTTGTCCAAACAATAGAAAACATAGATTTTCTAGAAACAAACACAATGGTAAGACTAGTTATAGTTTTGTTAGCTACAATTCAGTTCAGATTGGAAAGTTTTAGTATAGTTTTTTTTAGAGAATCCAGATATAGGGGCATCATATGTGGCATGATGGATCTCACTTCTAATTTAAGATTGGGTAGTTGGTATAACTTTTAAATCAAAATCCATGTTACAGACATCAGTGATTGGGAGCAATGTGTGTGCCACATTTACCTTCTTCTCTTTCTACTTCATTATATTACCTAGGTATTATTAGTAGTTACATGCCTTATTCCATATGTACGTGGTTGGCATAATTTTAGAGTGGCTTTCATACAAGCCTAGTTCATATTTTTGGAGTGGTTTTTATACAAGCCTAACCTCTACCTTTTAAAGTGGCTAAGATTGGCATAGTTTCTAGTACACATTTGGCTATCAATTCCACCTTGTTAGATTTTAGAACATTCATGGGCTTCAAGAGCCATTTCATATAACACACATTTATACTAGTATCATTTCATATTTTTACACTTTATGGGTAATGATGGAGCCAAATGACTAGCTATCCTTTCTATTTTTGTGCCACCTACTTAGAGGGATTGGACACACAATCCAAACATCAATCAACACATGCATGACCACATAACTTCACTTAGTGGGTGACGATGGAGACAAAGGACAAGCCTTTACATTTTTGAGTATCTCTCAAGGAATTGAGTATTTAACTCCATTCATGATATTAATTTGGTACAACACATACCTATCATATAACTAACACATACCCAACATTACTCAACACATACCCAAAATCACTCAAGATCACACATCTTTATTGGCTTCACCCTTGTAAGTAAGTTTAGGTATGCTTTTTATTTTTCCTTTATATTAGTATTTTTCTTTGCTACATCACTAGAATAAAGGGGGTAAATTTAGTCATATAAAATGTCAAAATTGGTAGTTTGAGTGTGGCTTGCGACATCCAAACCATAGGTCCTTATTGCATGATCTTATGACCCTCCTAAACACCATTTCCTTAATTCGTGGTCATCTATATACTTCTGAATCCTAATTCCAGCTCAACCAAAATCTATTTCCCAAGCCAATCTTATCCCCTAGGTCTTGATCCTATAGGATATGATCACCATACCTATACTATAGCGTCAGACCCTAAGGTGTCCCATTTTCAACACTCCTATCTAATCATAATTTAAGACCAAATGGTCATTTTCATCTAATTCCTATCCTTCATCATGTTAGCCTAGTGTGAATACATCTAGCCCATGACCAACTATTCCATATCAAAGGCCATTCAATGTTCATTTACAAAGGGAGGTGGAAAATCTTACAAATCAATCAAGAACATAAGCAAACTACTAAGGAAAACTTTCTTATTCTTTGTATATAGTCACCCAACATAGTTGCAAACATATTCAAATGCTCATACTAGTCCCTAGCCACATAAATCACTCTAAATTTGGCATATTACATCTGCATCACACTATTTCACAAAGAACATAAGGTGGGAGAACTACATATGGGGATCCTTCTTCATAGTATTAGTATGTAGGTAGTGTGCCCACGTAACAGGTGTAGATCACACATTTAATGCATTTTACACACACTAACCCCCCTTCAAGTGATTCAAATACAATTCATCAAGGATAATGGAGGGATAGGGTTTTACTATTAAATATTTTCTATAAGACACTCTATCAACATTCAACACTCAAGATTTCATAGGTAGGACCACACTAGAATAACCCATAGAACCCAAAAAACTCAAGTCTCTATGACTAGTTTAGACAATAGTGGAAAAAGTGGATAACAACACTAGACCCTAAAGTGTCTTATTTTTGATGCTCATGTCCTTTCACTAAATAAAATCTAAATTTTTATTTGTGACACTATCTCAGTCTTACAAAACTAGTTTTAGACCCTACAACAAATATTTTAGTTTGTTCTAAGCTAAGTTATATTTCTCCAAATTTATTTCTATTTTTAGAAATGTTAAAAAGACAAATAAATTATAAAAATCAAGACTATAACTATTGTAATATTATTTAGTAATTTATTAATCTAGACTCTTAACTAAAATAGGAATAAAACTCCATTATTCCCAAAATAGTTAAATCATCATGTTTATCAACATGACCAAAATCTTAGTCTAAAATTTTTATGCTAGATCCTTTATATCCTGAGACCCCACTAAGTTTATTTTATTATTCAAATTAACTAATTAAATATGGGAGCACTTTATTATGTTTTAAACTTAGTCTAAAGTCTTATCCTAAAATTTTAATTGTATTTATCAATACAACTAAAACTTTAGGCTAAAATCTTATCCTAAATCTCTTTATATTACTCGAACCCTAACTCAATTTATTTTTGTGGCCCACATGAATGAATCAACAAGAAGATAACAAGTTGTAGAATCATGGATCTCAATAGGGAGATATATGGTATGTGATCATCCACCTAGGTCCAATTTTCAAAGCTCAACAATGGAACATAGTAGTGACAAGTGTCACAACTGTAGTGAATGAAACATAATTGAGCAGATAAAGATCAATGGAGTGCATTACAGTGAATAAAAAATATCTAATGGCATGAGTAAAATTCAATAAGTCAAGGCTTTGTGGAGGAATTCAAGAGTTCCAATTGGTATGATCTTGATAATGTAACCCAAAATCAATGGTCCACATTTATCCTGATAGGATCAAGTAGATCGAGATCAATGGAGTGCATTGATCCATACAAAGGAGATCCAATGGTGCGAGATTAAAGTAGACTTTTAAAAGAGCCTAGAATGAATGTGGTATAAAAATATGTCATAACTATGATAAATTAAATAAAGTTCAACCAATGGTTTTCAACCTCTCATATTGAGATCTGATAGTGAGTAGAGAGTTAATAATTCAATGAAACCATATATAATGAGAGGTTGCCAAATGGTGTAAAGGTGTTAAGTGATGGTGTGTGTTTACTAGGAGCACAAAAGATCCATAGAGCTACCAAGTGGAATGATCTTATGATTTCAAGTCAATATTGATGGTATATGATAAAATTCAAGACTATGGACTCTAGTAAAGATTAATAGTGTGAATTTAATCAAGCCTCAAGATTGCATAATATAGTGACACATGTACCAATCACATTTTATAAATTAATGAATAGTTTGACATGGTGATGCCATATAAGCAAGCCAAGTAAGTTTAAAATATATTGTGCACTTATAGACACAAAAGGTATAAATAAACAATCTAATCAAAATATAAGGCATGAAGCTCATAACTCAAACTCCATTTCTGCCATTAAAGCTCTACATAATCCTCTAGAAAATCCCTAAGAATACAAATTACTTAAATTGTCCCTATATTTATTGTAATTGAGCTAAGATAAGGTTGAATCATTGTTTTCAATCACATAATTCCATCAATGGTGATACATAAGCATGTCTCAAAGTAAGATGTGGAACTATATTTGACACCAGATGCTAAGGGATGTGTGTTCAAGGATACAGAGTACATTGCCTCTATTTTAAACATAGAAGACAATAATTGGTCAAAGTTATTCTAGATGATTGCGAATCAACCAACCATTTATAGGGAAGAGGAAAAAAATCTCTAAAAAAAGAGGCTATATGATGACATTTTTGCAATTAAAATGATTAGTCTCCATTATACAGTAGCGAATCCTGAGGTACTCCACTACATTAACATTCTTGATCCCATTTTCAAGGAAACTAAGATAGATAAGGGCATGATAATTAATGAACACAATCTAAGAAAAGTTGCTTATATTTTTGCTATTATATTTGAGTCATATTACAAACTACCCAAACCTCAAATTAACTTAGCCTCTATCAATTCCTAGGCTAATGAAAATAATTTGATAGACACCCTTACTATATGGTTAGATTTTAGAAACCAAGTGCTTTCATATCTTAACAAGAACATTATTATCACCTAATTTAGACCTAAAATTAGGATGATAATGAAATGTTAAATAGGTTGTGTGAGGATGCAACCACATCTTATGTAAATATAGTATGGGTACTCATAATATAATTTATGGTTGAAAAGGCAACTATTCCCCCACTAGGTGAAATAATTAGCATCTCTTTGAGCAGATAAGTATATGAAATTAGGAATAAAAAGAAATTTGGGTTTTTCATGATGTCTTACCTTCTAAATTCCATATGTGTAACAAAAAATATTATAAAATAGAGAGAAAGGTCACCTAGTGGAACCCAGACTGTTTCAAAATACTATTCTAAGTTTCACATCTTCAAGTATAAGGACCACATTCAATTTATTTATGATTATATATATCCAGCCTTGACTAGGGATATAATTAGCATCCCAATGATGAGATTAAGACCTCTAATCAAGAAATATATTGAAGATATGAGAGATGTATGGATATATTTAGATTGTACAATCATCAATATTGAAGAAACACAAAATTATCCTCTCAAGCTACCTATCCATGTTCATGATAAGTTAGTTGAGCAAGAAGTTGCATACCAATTATTTTATGGAATTAATGGTCTATATAAAACCAAGAGAAAAGGACTCCTTCACATAGTTGAGCAAGAAGTTACATAGAAACTATTCTATGGAATTGATGGTCTTTATAAAACCAAGAGAAAATGACTCCTTCACAACCTCCCTATGATAATTGGAAATATCATATTCAAGCAGTGGGACAATATTGAAGTTGCATCAAAACATAGATCATCCTTCAACCTAAAGATTGATAAGCTCAGGTAGTGGGAGCCTTGGGAGAAAGTTAAGGAAGATTTAAAAAATAGAGGAATGCTAAATGTAGCTTATGAACATGAGCCTAGTGCATTTGACCCTATTTACACCAAGACATCATCCTAATTTGAAGTCACTAGAAGGATAAAGGAACATAACCTAAGGTCTAAGTCAAGATTAGAAAGAAATCAAAAGGTGGATGATAGGTGGCAATTGTGACCTAGGCAATATGATCTAATAAGTATACCTTCATTATTTAATGCACATGCAGACACACAAAAACCTAAAGAGAATATGCCTGAGGAAAGAAGACTTGATGAAACCCCTTCAAGTTCATCACTTCATGAATTCCTTGAGGTAATAGAAAAAAATCACATCAAGAAGATATTCACATGATATCCCTTGACCCTAATGAGACTGTTGAGGATGCATTGAATATGTTATCTAGTACTTATGAGTTAGATGATGAAGAATCTTAGCTTGAGGAAAAAAGTAGGAAAAAGAGAAAGAAGTGGAATTAGACTTAGTTCTGGTTGACACCCCTAAGAGGAAGGTTAAACTAGCCATTCTTTATAAAGCAAAAAAACCCAAAGTGACTTTCACTACTATTCTAAGTGAATTCAACTTATTTAGTGAAGAAAATATATTGTGTGGCCCACCAATTCAAAAATGGTTCTTGTATGAACCTAGAATAAAGAAAGTTCTTATTTTGCATCATCCTTGGGCTAAGATGAAAGTTGTTAATATTCTTGTGCATGAAGAGCTTAATCCATGAATAGTCACTTTACAAGAAGAAGAGGATAGAAGACTAGGTACACTAGATGACATAAAAATTCATCACAAAAGGAGGTCCTAGCCCCATAGGTGACTAAATATATAGTTAGAGTCAAATTCGATTTAGAAAGTATGGGATTACAAAGGGTGATAGAGAAAATGGTCATGATAGGATGTATATAAATGGTGTATCAAAAAGTGGAGCCATTAACTAATTTGACTCAACAATAAGGACAAAATATTGGTGAAAGATATAATATTTAAGGAGGATGTTCATGAATTAGCTCAAGCATAATCATACAGATGCAAGTAGATATAAAAGGCTTGAAATAAAAAAGGAATAATTTAAAAGAAAAGTCTATTCTATCTATTTATAGGGAGATGATCAATATGTTTGAAGCCACTTTATATGACATATTCAATTTCTTGAAATCAATAAAGCCCAGATAGGATGTGGTGAGCCAATAGAATACTATGGCCATGAACTAAGTGACTCAATGATAGGATTTGTGCATAAAAATGAAAGGCTTGATCAATATTCTAATAGATGAATAAATTCCTAGATTTAAAAATATTAGCCTATCCCATCTGAATATGGCTATGGTTATATTAATAGAGAAGATCAAAGGTTTGAGCTGATGATCCAATAACTTAGAAGATATTTCTAAGGATGGAAAATAGTTAGAGATTATAATGAAGTATATATTGGGGAGTTTGATCATAGACCCAACTAAACCTAGTCCTATTGAATTAATTATTGATGAGTTCAATATTAGGGATACTCAAGTCATATAAGTAAAAAATTAGAGCCAAGGTAGAATAAGGGTAGACAACAATAGGATCTTGAACATCATCTTATCAATTAAAGAAAATATTAGAAATGCTTAGAGTATTAAGGAATATTTGGATAGGAACAATAAAGACTTTAAAGGCCTAGTGGATCAAGAAGATGGAATTTTCATGGAACCTATCATCAACCTCAAGTTGATTAATGGACAACATGGCAAGGCAATGAGGATCCTACAGGAAAAAAAAGACTACAACCACAAAGGAGCCCCAAATTTAAATTGGTTACTTATGAATATTCACTTGTATAGGAACATGTATATTTTTAAAAAGGAATATTATTTTTTTAAATCATGTGTAGCTTTTTAAAGCACATTGCTTATAGGTCAGGCATTTTAGAAAATCTCTATTTATATAACTTTGTAGAAGGAAAATTATCTTGGACACTTGTACAATTATAATTTGACATGATTAACCAACATACCTCCTTGGTCTTCTATATAAGGGGTTGTTAATTGTAAGAGGAGGATTTATAATCAATAAAACTTTATGCAAATTTGGAGCAATTAATACAAGCAAGGAATTCTAAAATGTTTGTCTAATATTTGTTTGTGTGATTTCTATCATGGATGCTCTCTCAATTAATTGGTCTAATTTTCAATATTGAATGGTTTTCATGAATTATTTATGTTCACATTTAAATTCAAAGTTGTCAATTTGTGCTAATTCTAGATTTATTGAAAGATCTTAGGTTCATTTCATTTTCTTTATTCTTTTTACATATGTGTTAATGTTATTTGTTTATAGGAGTGAATCTTTAAAGTAAATATGGTTGTTATTTGCATCATTTCATGTTATCCTTAAATGTTTACTTGATGTGTGATAAGATTTGAGCTTAATCTATTTTATGTCATATATTCATTTAAGTGCATGTTTAGATTAAATTTGAACTGTCATAATGCCTGGATTAAATATCAATAACATATTTCCTCTTCCCTACCCTTTTTTTGGCTCCCTTTTTTGATCAATTCAATTTAGTTTAATCTTCATTATAAATATCCATTTCATCTTAGACTTTAGACTTAGGATTTGATCATAATTCACTTCACTTAGTTTACATTACTTCATTTTCACAAGCTAGATATTAGGCCACGGTTTCTCCCAACAACCAAGTAGTTATATTATAATTTTTTTTAAGTAGTTTATGTGTTATATAATTATTACATAAAAGATATTGTAGTCATATAAAATTTACAAATTAGTAGTTTTATTATGAATTGTGACACCCCATATTTAGGTCTTTTTTGCAAGCTCTTGTGACCCTTCTAGAAACCTTTTTGCTCATTACTAGTCATCCAGAACCTTTTGAACCCTAATTCTACCTCATCTAG
Organism: Torreya grandis; assembly: GCA_037957365.1. Classification (NCBI taxonomy): domain Eukaryota; kingdom Viridiplantae; phylum Streptophyta; class Pinopsida; order Cupressales; family Taxaceae; genus Torreya; species Torreya grandis. Next base: position 742,257 of record JARHVA010004004.1, read on the forward strand.
ATCGTATTACCTATGTCAATTCTATTTCCCTAGGTCTCAAGCTTGTAGGATAGGAGTGCCCCATTTGGACTATAGCATCGAGCACAAAAGTGTCCCATTTTTAGCACTCCTATCCACTTGCACTTTGAGTCCCAGTGGTCATTTTCATCATATCCTTATCCTTATTTAGGTTTGCTTAGCACGAATACATATGACCCATGACCAATAATTCCCTATAAAATCCCACTCAAATTTTATTTTAAAGGGGAGGTGACAAAACATATAAAGAAAGCAAGAATAAAAACAAAGAACTAAGGCAAACTTCCATATTATCTACATACAGTCACCCAACACAACTGTACACCTACTAAAATCCTCATACTAGTCCTTACCCACCTCAAACACTATCAAATTGGAATTTTGCATCTACATCACACTATGGCATAAAGCACACTAGGTGGGAGAACTACATATGGCTTGATCCCTCTTCAGAGTATTGGTATGTAGGCAGTGTGTCCACACAAGGGGTGTGAATTACACATTCAATACATCTTACACACTAACCCCCCTCTTTCTCAAGTGATTCAAATATTGTTTTATCAAGCATAATGGAGGGTTAGGGTTTGAAGACAAAATCAGCTCTATAGTGAGTTTTATCGATAACCAACACTTGATTTTTCATAGGCAAGCTCACACAAGAACAATACAACTACCCAAAAAAATTTAAGTCTTTATGATTAGTTTGGACAATAGAAGTAGGAGAAAATAACACCAGACACTATGGATACACTTTTCAATGCTCTTATCCTTTCATTGAATGAAATCTAAATTTAGGTTTACAACACCTTCCCAGTCCTGCACAACCATTTTTAGCCTCTGTATTAGCTATTTCAATCTATTTCTAGCTAATCTACATTTCTTCATATTTATTGTTATTTTAGAAAGGTGAAAAAGATAAATAATTATACAAATTAGGACTATAATTATTTCAATATTCTATAGTGATTTATTAATATAGACCCTTAACTAAAATAGGAATAAAAATACATTATTCCTAAATTAGGTTAAATCATTTTGTGAACCTAATTTACTTTATTTGTGTACAAAAACCCTAGAAACCCTAGGCAAAATTCATTATTGTTTTTAGTAGTAATTTTTTTAATTTTTTTCCTACATATATAAATTAGAATTTCACATTTAATTTTTAAAATTCACCATAGTAATTTTTAAAATCGTTTATTTTAAACTCTAGTAGAATATACTAGGTCCTATCTTACATTTAAATAAGATTTCACATAAAATCAAACATGGACCTCACTTATTTAAAAAAAAATCTTTAAAATAATGAGTCCATACTCAGTCCTATCATGTATATGAATGATGAAGTTTACTATATGTTAATGTAAAGCTTTATTGTTTCCCTTTCATGCTTAATTTTTCTAATATGGGATGATATTAAGAAATTTATTATTAAACATTTTAAGATACCTCTTTCCTCACATCCCTTAGATCCTTTATCCTATGGTGAGTCATTTTTCATGGTCCATTTTACTCTTCCCTAGGTCACTACCGATCGCCGAAGAGCCCAGCTAACACCTTTTATCCCTTCACCACCTCAACATGTCAATTAAGTTTTCTCTCCATTATATTTATTTATCAGGAACTCACTCAGACTTCTATGCCCATTGATTTAGATCCTTCTTATTTTTCATTAATGGTTAACACATTAAAACTATAGAAGATGTTTATTTTGATCATGAGGACATGCCTTCTCAGACAATTATTGATTAGAATTTACCATTATTCATACAAGCTCAAGTCAAAAATAGTGCAATTAAGAGATTTTTAGTTGATAGTGGTTCTAGAATTAATATATGTAATATCACATTTTTACAGACCATTGGTGTACATATGGATTCCATACAAAAGTCATATAAAAAAATTAGAAGATTTGATGATATACCATGATATACATTAGGCACCATTACTTTAGATATCATGGTAGGGCCCAAAATTCTCTCTACACAGTTTTAGGTTATGTTAGGTCCTCTTCATTATAACCTTACACTTGGATGACTTTGGATATATGTTATGATGGAAGTTTCTTCCACTCATCATCAATGTATTAAGTTCCTCCATGAAGGATACCTATACACATGCTCATAAAATAACCAACCATTCACATATTTTAGAATAACAAAGTCATTTTTGAATATTTCACTAGATGGGACATCTCATATAATAGTTCAATCACCACCTCATTGAGTCTCTCTTGACCGGATAGATACATATGAGGTAGGAGAGACTAACACATCTCACACTCCTTCACTTACAGTTGTTTCCTCAGCTCTAGATATTCATCTAAGTATAACATTTTAAATCATTTTAGCTACTCCATTAGACATATTTCTTACAACTATTGCAATTATGAAATCACCAATAATAGTTTTAGTAGTCCCAATTTATTCTACAAATGCATCTCTTCATATAATCATAGTTACTTCACTAGTTACAAATACTCTCACATCATTGCCATCTTTTCCTCCTATAGTTGATGGGACTCTCATATCATAGTTACCATTTATGGTAAATTCTAATTTACCATATGTTCATGATGTTGATACAAATTTCCATGCTACTTTAGATGATGAAACAATGCCCACACTTATAGATGACTATTTATGTGTCTTGAGCTTCACACCAGTTAGAATAGGAGAGTACCAAGATGACTCTAGAGCCCTCATCGCACATCCTACATCACTCTTAGCATCTCAAACTACACTCTTAAGATATACTCCACATTCGTAGTCATAGATAGATCACTTGGTACATACAATTCACATGGTTACCTCTATGGATATAGAGCTAGTCATTTAGCGTAAGGCAGGAAACACACAACATCAACCATAAATTATGATATAGATGTTACTTGATCATGGATTAATCACATTACCTATAATATAACATAGATATATTAGTAGGTTATCTTGGTAGGATGGTCACCCATTTTGTCTCTTTCACCAAATCATAGGCCATGACACAGACTCATGTACAACTTGGAGAAAATATAGGTTTAGCATATTATCCAGACTATATCACCACTAGCACTGGCTCTACCACTTCCATTGAGGTAGCCTCTTACCAGAGCTAAATTCCCTAGAGGAGAATCAACATATTAACCACTAGATAAACTCCATTCTCCTTCAACAGGATGACACTACTATGAGTGATAAATTTTTGACTACATAAAGATCATAGATCTTAATGATACCTAAGTAGATAACCATTATGTATACACAACCTCTGGCATATGATGATACTTATGATGATGATCTTGAGGCATTTGATGATGGATGCGATCACTTCCTCCATCTCCACCCTAGCGGGCTCCATATTTTAACCCTTTACCCCTTCCAGCCTAGTATCTTACATCATTATGTACATATTTCTTTACTCAGATTATTTTACATAATTTCTTATCTTACTTGTATATAATTTCTCAGCTTACTTATACATAGTGTTTTTTTCTTACTTGTACATAATTTCTTAGCTTACTTTCTTGTACATAGTGTATTTTTTTATTACTTGTACATAACTTATTTCAAAATACCAAAAATAATACAATATTTCAAAATACTAAAAATAGTATAACATGTCAAAATACAAAAACATTAAAATAATTAAAAACACTAAAAACATTTTTCAATTGCATGCATTATTTATGCTTTACATTTATACTACCATGGAAGACAGATTTTATTATTTCATTCTATTATTTATTAATTTATCTACATTACCATGCTTCACTTGATCTTATTTGAGTGTGTGCAATGACACCTAGATCCTTGATTCCTTCACTCTACCCATTGAGGGGGCATCTTACTTCTACATTCAAGATATACATCGACATATCTATCCATCATGGGCATCTTCTACATGCCTACACCATTTAGGTTATGTCATTCCTACACCACACACTCTAGTCATCATGTTGATTACATTACTTACTAAGCTTACATAGATTATTCTATCAACACTCACTAATATATAGTACTTATGTATTTCTTAGCATCTATCTAGTCTTGTACTACATGTGTTGTATAATTTAAATTATTTCTTTGATTAGTTAGATGTGATAGTATTTCCAAAATTTACATGCCTTCATTTCTTTTTTTGAGTAGCTAGAAGTGATTGCATTTCTTAGTTCTTATTTTTTTACTTGTTCATTCCTTAGGACATTTTCTAATATGAATTCCTTGTACTCCTATATATGCTTTTGGCCCTCATGCCAATTTTCCTTTTTTTGTAATTCTATGTGTTTATGGGAATTTTAATATTATTTGTATTATTTCTTGCCTATTTTGAGTGACAAGTGCCCATGTCCCTTGTTTGCTCAGTCCCTTGGCCTCTTTTATATGCTTCCTACTTGTTGCCTTATGTGCTTGTTTTCTTGTGTAATTCTCAGCTGTTTGCAATGCCATGATCCACATAATGCATTATCTTACCTTTTTAGATGCCATGATGGACATCATGCTCCATCCTTCCTTAAAAACTAACCAAATTTCTAGTTTCATTTCAGTACACTACACATGTTATTATATTGTTACATTTATGTAAGCATACCCCTATTGATGTAACAATCTCCAATACAAAATATGATATATATTGGGACATATTTTGGATTATCATTAGTATATCATGTATTTAATAGCATAACACACTTTTAGGGATATTTATTTTTAGGGTAGTCATTGTAGGGTCTTCATTCCTACCCTCAAAAGAGGGGAAAACAAACAAGGGTTTTATCATAGAGATCAAATCCTTCTACCGGTTAAAAATTAGTTTTCAAAACACTTAGAACAATAATCAAAGTTCAAAAAACATAGAAGACATTGAAAAATAGTGATGAATATAGAATAGTCATTAGAAATAGTAAACGATAAGAGTGTTGAAATTGGATAACAGCATTGGACACCAAAGTGTCTACTTTTTAGTGCTCCTATCCAAACAACTAAAAACCTATAATTTTTAGAAAAGATAAAAAGGTAAGGTCAATTATAGTTTTATCAGCTACAATTTAGTTTATATTGGGAAATTTTAGTATAGTTTTACTCAAATTATATGGATATAAGGGGCATCATGCATGACATGATGGCTCTCACTTCTAATTTTAGATTTGGTAGTTGGTACAACTTCTAGATTAGAATCCATGTTATAGACACCAGTGATTGGGGGCAATGTCCATGTCACACTTGCCTTCTTTTCTTTCTAGTTCATTATATTACCCAATTATTATTAGTATTTGTATGCCTTATTATATCTATAATTGGTTGGTATCATTTTGGAGTGTCTTTCATATAAGATTAATTCTCAATTTCAGAGTGGCTTTCATACAAACCTAATCTACACCTTTTAGAGTGGCCAAGATTGGCCTAGTTTTTAATATAGATTTATCTATCCATGTCACATTATAAAATTATAGAGTATTCATGGGATTCATGAGCCATCTCATATGACATACATTTATATTGATACTAGTTCATAATTCACACTTGGTAGGCAATGATGGAGCCAAAGGACTAGATAGCCTTTATATTCTTGAGCCACCTACTTAAAGGGGTTGGACACATATTCCAAACATCAATTAACACACACATGATCACATAGATTCACTTAGTGGGTAATGATGGAGCTAAAGGCTAGCTTTTATATTTTTGAGCCACTGTTAGGAAATTGAACACTCAGCTCCATTAGCAATATTACTCTTAGAACAACACATACCCAGCCTCGCTCAACATCACAATAGGTTTTGTATTGGTTGATGTACCTGATGTGGTGTATTCATTCCTTTCTCTTCATCTCTATTCTATCTAACCATTGTACATTCTTATTTTAGACATAGCATGTCTATTGAGGATTAATCTATTCCTTTTCTTCATTTGCAAATTTATACTTCACACTATACTCTCTCTACACACACTCAGCATCACACTTCTTCAAGGGCTTCACCTTTGTATATAATTTTAGGTATACTTTCTATTTTTCCTTTATCCTAGTATTTTAGTTTGTTGCATCACTAGAATAAAGGTGGGGGGGAAGGAATGTAGTCATATAAAATGTCCAAATTGGTATTTTGAGTGTGGCTTGTGACACCCCATCCTTATGTCCTTCTTGCATGCTCTTATGACCTTTCTAGACACCTTTTTGCTCATTATCAATCATCTAAACCTTTCTAAACCTTAATTATTCCTCAGCTAGATAATATTCCCTATGTTAATCCTATTCCCCTAGGTCCCACACCTATAAGACAGGAATGTCAAACTTGGACTATAGTGTCAGGAACCAAAGTGTGCCATTTTTGGTACTCCTATCCATTTGAACTTTGAGCCCTAGTGGTCATTCCATCTGGTCCTTATCCTTAATTAGGTTGGCTTAGTGTGAATACATCCAACCCATGACCAACTATTCCCTATAAATCCCTTCCTAAAGCTCATTTACAAGGGAGGTGACCAAACTTACAAATCAAGTAAGAATACAAAAAAATCACTAAGGAAAAGTTCCCTATTCTATGCTTATTATCACCTAACACATCTGTAAACATACTCAAAACCTCATAACAATCCTTAGACACCTTAAACATTATCAAATTGCCATTTTGCATCTACATCGCACTATTACACAAAGCACATTAGGTGGGAGAACTACATATGGGTTGATCCCTCTTTAGAGTATTGGTATGTAGGAAACATGACCACACAAGGAGTGTGGATTACATGTTTAATTCATCTTACACATTAACCCCCCCCCCCCCACTTTCTCAAGTGATTCAAATATTTTTTTGTCAAGCATGATGGAGGATTAGGGTTTTGAGATAAAATCAGCTCTATAATGAGTTTCATCAATAACAAGCACTTTATTTTTCATAGGTAGGATCATGCAAGCTTAGAATAACTACCTAGAATTTTTCAAGTCTCTATGATTAGTTTAGACAATAGTGGTAGGAACAAACAAAAATATGAGACACCAAAGCATGCACTTTTTGGCACTCCTATCCTTTCACTGAATAAAATCTATATTTAGGTTTATGACACCTTTCTAGTCCCACACAACCATTTTTAGCCTATCTATCATCCATCTCATTCTATTTCTAGCTAAGTTATATTTATTTCTATTTATTTCTATTTTTAGAAAGGTGAAACATATAAACAATTACACATAAAATCTCAATTGCACATATTCTTTTACTCACATTATTATACATAATTTATTTCTACTTAATTATACATGAATTCTTAGCTTAATTGTACATAGTTTCTTCCTACTTTTTTGTACATAATTTCTCAGCTTAATTATACATAGTTTCTTCTTGCTTTCTTGTACATTATTTCTTAGCTTAATTGTACATAGTTTCTTCCTACTTTCTTGTACATAAAATCTCAGCTTACTTTTACATAGTGTATTTTGTCTTAATTGTACATAAAAATATTTCAAAATACTAAAAACAATATAAAATGTCAAAATACAAAAATATTCAAATAACTCAAAACACCGAAAACACTTTTCAACTATATATATTATCCATGCTTTACATTTTAATACCATGCTAGACTTACATTTCACTATTCTATGATATTGTTTCTCAATTTCTCTACATTACCATGCTTCACTTGATCTTATTTGAATATGTGTAGTGACAACTAGATCCTTGATCACTTCACTCTACCCATTGAGGGGGAATCCTACTTATACATTTGAGATATATATAGACATATCTACCCACTAGGGGCATCTTCTACATGACTACACCATCCAGGTTATGTCATTCCTACACCACACACTCTAGTTATCATGTTCATGTACATTACTAAATAACTTACATATATTATTCTATCAACACTTACTAGTATATAGCACTTGTGTATTTCTTATCATCTACCTAGTCTTGTAATACATGTTTTTTATACTTTCACTTCTTGCTTTGATTAGTTAGATGCAATAGTATTTATATCATTTACATGCCTTCCTTTCTTGATTTGAGTATCTAGATATGATTGCATTTTTTTGTTCCTATTTTTTTTTACCTATGTGTGCCTTAGGACATTTGTTAATGTATTTTTCTTATATTGTTGTATGTACTTGTGGACCTTGTGATAATCTTTCTTGTTTACAATTGTATGTGTATGTATGCATTTGAGTATGCCTTATATGCTTGTTTTTCCTAGTTTGAGTGATATGTGCCCATGTCCCTTGTTTGCTTGGTCCCTTGGCCTCTTTTGTATGCTTCTTGTTTCTTACCTTATATGCTTGTTTGCTTCTTAATTATTTGCAATGCCATGATCCACATCATGCATTATCTTGTCTTCTTGGATGCCATGATGGACATCATGCTCCATCCCTCCTTAACAACTAAAAAAAAAATAGTTTTAGTTTAGTATATTACACATAATATTACATTGTTACATCTATCTAGGCATACCCCTGTTAATCTAATAATCTTTAATATAAACTATGCTATATATTGAGTTAAATTTTAAATTATCATTTCTATACCATGTATTTCATAGCATAACACACTTGTAGGGATCTTTCTTCTGAGGGTAGTCATTGCATGGTCTTCATTCATACCCTCAGAAGAGGGGGAAATAAATAGGGGTTTTATCATAGATATCAGAGCCCTCTATCATTCAAAAATTAGTTTTGAAAACACTCAAAAAAATAATTAGAGCTCAAAACATTTAGAAAAAAATAGAAAAATAGTGAAAAATATAGAACAGTCATCAAAAATAGTAAAGGACAAAAGCACCATATTTGGACTACAACACTAGATATCAAAGTGTTCATTTTTTGGCACTCCTATCCAAATAGCCAAAAACCTAAAATTTTCAAAAACAAAAAAAAAATTAAGGTCAATTACAATTTTTTTAACTACATTTTAGTTCAGATTGGGTAGTTTTAGTATAGTTTTACTCAGATTGTCTATATATAGGGGGCATCATTCATGGCATGATGGTTCTAACTTCTAATTTTAGATTGGGTAGTTAGGACAAATTTCAAACCAGAATCCATGTTATAGACACTAGTGATTAGGGGAAATGTGTATAGCACATTTACCTTATTTTATTTCTAGTTCATTATATTACCTAGGTATTCTCATTAATTGCATGCCTTATTCCATCTTTAGGTGGTTAGCATCATTTTTAAGTGGCTTTTATATAAGCCTAGTTCTCAGTTTTAGAGTGGCTTTCATACAAGCCTAATCTCCACATTTTACGGTGGCCAAGATTAGCCTACATATCATTACACATTTAGATATCAACACCACATTATCAAATTATAGAGCATCCATGGGCTTCATGAGCCATCTCATATGACACACATTCATACTGGTATCAGTTCAAAGTTTACACTTAGTGGGTAATGATGGATCCAAAGGACTAGCTAGCCTTTGTAATCTTGAGCCACCTACTCAAAGGGATTGACACATAGTCCACACATCAATTAACACATCCATGATTACATAGCTTCACTACATAGTGGATGGTGATGGATCTAAATGGATAACATTTGTATTCTTAAGCCACCCTTATGGAATTGAGCACTCAGCTCCTTTTATGTTATTACTCTTAGTATAGCACATACCCAACATCACTCAACATCACAATAGGTTTTATATTGATTCACATAATCAATGAGGTGTATTTATTCCTTTCTCCTCTTCTCTATTTTACCTAGACTTTGTATGTTATTATTTTAGGCATAGCATGTCTAGTAATAAATGATCTACTCCTTATTTTCTCTTGTAGGTTTATGCTTCATGCATTGCTTTCTCTATACACACTCAATATCACACATCTTCATGGTCTTCACCCTTTAGGTAAGTTTAATTACACTCTATATTTTTCCTTTATCCTAGTATTTCACTTTGATACATCATTAGAACAAAGCGGGGGCAAATGTAGTCATATAAAATATCTAAATTGGTAGTTTGAGTGTGGCTTGTGACACCCCATCTTCAGGTACTTTTTACATGCTCTTATGACACTTTTAGACACCTCTTTTCTCATTACCAATCATTTAAAACATTTTAAAACTTGATTCCACTTTAGCTAGATAGTATTCCCTATGTCAATCATATTCCCCTAGGTCTTGGTCCTATAGGATAGGAGTTCCCCATTTGGACTATAGTGCTAGGCACCAAAGTGTCCCATATTTAATGCTCATATCCATTTTTAATTTGAGCCCAAATAGTCATTTTCATCTAGTCATTATCTTTAATTAGGTTATTTTAGAATGAATACATCTAACCCATGGCCAATTGTTCCTTATAAAATCCCACTCAAAGTTCATTTACAAGGGGAGGTGACAAAACTTACAAAGAAAGCAAGAATACAAACAAATAACTAAGGCAAACTTCCCTATTCTCTGCATACAATCACCCAACATAGATACACACCTACTTAAATTATCATATCAACCCATAGCCACCTCAAACACTATCAAATTGGCATTTTGTATCAACATCACATTATTTCATAAAGCATACTAGGTAGGAGAACTACATATGGCTTGATCCTTTTTTAGAGTATTGGTATATAGGTAGTATGCCCACACAAGGGGTGTGGATTTCATGTTTAGTACATATTAAAAACTAAACCGCTCTATTTTTCAAGTGATTCAAATATCATTTTATCAATCATAATGGAGGGTTAGGGTTTGATGACAAAATAATCTCTACAGTGAGTTTCATCAACAACTAGCACTTGATTTTTCATAGCTAGACTTGCATAGGCACAATGCAACTACCCAAAAAGTTTTAGGTCTTTGTGATTAGTTTAGATAATAAAATTAAGAATGAACAATAATGGCATACACCAAAGCATCCACTTTTTAGTGCTCTTATCCTTTCATCGATTGAAATCTAGATTCAGGTTTATGACACCTTCTTAGTCCTACACAACCATTATCATTGTCTGTATCATCCATCTCAGTCTATTTCTAGATAATTTACATTTCTTCCTAATTATTGATATTTTTAAAAAGGTGAAAAAGATAAACAATTGCAAAAATCAAGACTATAATTATTACTATATTTTATATTGATTTATTAATCTAGACCCTTAACTAAAATGGGAATAAAACTCTATTATTTCTAAAATAAATTAAATCAGATATCAATAATATCATAACCTAAAAATCATGTAATGGATTATTTGAATCTAGAAATGAGAATTGTTTCTTAAACACTGTGAACCACCTATGATACACTTTTAGGCATCAACAGGTGCTCATTTGACTAATGCACAAAGTGTGGTTGAATGGTTTAATGAGAACATTTTCCATGGTGCTCAACCAAATTCAACTATTTATAGATATTTTTGGTTAATGGAGGAAGAAAACTTGGAAAAATATGAGGATTGTATGACTATAATGGATTCAAGTTAACTCTACTCATTTCATATCTCAAATGTAGGCTTTTAGATTATTTATACAATACACTTGGCATGTTTCTATTATGTATGCATGGACTTTATTTGGAATGAGTGTGAATCACAAGAGTGGGTAAATGAATAGAGTTTCAAACCTCTAATTCCAATCAACATATATCATGTTCCATGGGCATTACAATTTACAATTATGGCATCATCACATGACTTTGACCATGTATATAATCTAGTGTAGCTAGGTAGAATATTAATCATTATGTACTATTTAATTCCATTAGCTATCTGCATATAGTGTCATTAAAAACTATTTTTTGTTATACAAGGAATGTTTTTGTAGTTATTATATGTGAGGAAAATGAATAAGGGATAGACTACTACTAATTTTAGTATGTAGACAAAAATAAAAAATTCAATTCCATAGTCATAGATGGAGAAAATATTAATAATCCTATTGGGTTTTTGGTAGTCACTAAAACATGGCTTTGACAATATCCAATCATAAATTTAGATATATGGCTATTTAAAGACTTTGAAACACACAAGAAGATACTAACATATTCAAATTTGGTTCTTGTAATGAATATTTAATTGTAAAAATATCATAGGACATTAAATATGAATCTATGGAAAGTTCATGAGTCAGAGCATGAATTTATTCTTGTTACTATCAACATTAGAGTAAATCCTAGTGGTTCAATGGATTTATATGTGCAGATATTTTGAATTTTAAAATATAGTTATAATACATGTTACCAAATGTTTTTGATTTTTTAGGTAGTACATATAAATTTCATTTTAATTACTTACAATTTTTTTTAGGTTAGTGGTGTCATATAAGCTTCCACCTTCATGTAGTTGACACTGTTAGTAAATAATTTCATATTCTTGAAGCTAAGAGAATCTTTCTAAAAGTACTTAGCATTTGTCCTTGAAATGAGGTCACCTTTAATGAAGGTAGGTGGAGAAGGAACATCATGGCTATTTGAAGTGTTTGATGTGATCAAATGCCTTCATGAGTTTGTGTTTTTCTTGATTCCATTTTGATCTTAACTCACCATGTTCTTGTCTTAAATGTTTCACTTCTTATTCAACCAACCTTTTTTCAACTCCCATGAATTAGTTTCATTATTATAAGTAGTTTGAAAGACCTTCAATGCTTCTTTATCTACATAAAATGACTATTTTCCTAGACAAAGAATATGGGTAGCCTCTTTGACATTATTTAAAGCATATTTCCTAGGGGATCATGGTGAAACTATCTCCCAATTTGGAATTTATTCCTTCTTACCTGCATGCAACTGATTGTCAACTCTGAAGTTGCCACTCTGTCATTACATTCACTAGAATATTCATGATATTGAATGATTTTAAATGTAGGATCCCCACTTATGGCCATTCCTCCACCTTTACCATCTAAATAAAATTTAGGCATCTTTTAAATTCTTATTACATATAAAAATGTGATGAAAACCTCAAATTAGAGACCTCTTAGAGAGACAAACTAGGCCCTCTTGATTTTTTACTACAACAATCCCCCTCATTAGTGTAGACAAGGTAGATTGTGTGTGTGTGTGTGTGTCTATATATATATATATATATATATATATATATATATATATATATATATAGTAAGAATGAGGTATTCCATGTAAAAAATAAATATAATTCATATATTGAATCATGCCAAACCTCTCACCTTTGGTCATTATCACTTTTCTTGTAATAATGTTCACTCAGCCACCAGCTTGTTAGGCTTGTTTGGAGGTAGATGAAGAGTAATATTGGAGATATGAGATAATACTCATATTGAAACATATGAACTAAATTATTATTTTTGGGAATAATGAATTTTTCTTTTTAATAAATATGTCTGAGTAGGACAAATCAATAAATAATATTCCTAATTAAAGTTACTAATTTATAAAATTAAATTGTAATTAGACCTTTTCTAAAAATAGCAGTGAGAGAGAGAGAGAGAAAATTAAGCTTAGATTGTTATAGACTATTCTAATTGAGATAGGGTCTATAAATTTGTGTGCATGACTAGGACACTATCACAAACAAGATCCTAGACTTCATTTTTTGATTAGATAGGAGAGTCAAAACTAAACACCCTAGGATCCCATGCTATAGTCCTTCTTCAGCATTATTATCCTAAGGATTTAAACTTTCTATGTTTTGTTCACCTACTTGATGTGAGTTTGTGTACCAATTTTCAACTAATCATTGTAAATAGATCTCCTTATAGAGTTGATTCTTTGTGTACTTGTATCTTTTATGCAATTGAAATAAACTTTAGAAAATACGGAAAAGGGGTTAATATGTGTGATATGCACTGGACGTGCTTCACACCCCATGTTTGGACATGCTATCTATATACCAATACTCTAAGGAGGGATAAATCCATATATAGTTCTCCCTTTAAGAGTGATTTATGCAATAGTGAATTGAAATGCAAGAAATGATAAAACTAGATAAGCTTGAGATGAATAGGGGCTAGTGTAAGGTCTTGAATTGGATTAAAATTGTATAGGATAGATGTATATATATATAATAGGGAAGATTTATTGAGTGGTCTTTCTTGTATTCTTGTCTGCTTGAATGATATTTTCCATCTCTTTCTAAATGATCTTTGAATGGGCTTATATATGTATCTATTGGCCATGGGATAGATAAAACTAGACTTGGTCAACATAATAAACAATAAGAATTAGGGAAAAATAGTAATTTGGGCTTGAATTATGATTAAATAGGATCATTAAAAATGGGACACACTAGGTTCCAACACTATAATCTAACTTTGGTGCTATTGTCCTAATCAGATGAGACTTGGGGGGATGGATTAGTTATGAAAAGAGGGTCTTGGATTGGTTGGGGTCAAGTCTGGAAGGCCACATATGATTGGTAATTAGTGAATGTAATATTAAGAGGGTCATGAGATCAAAGAAGAGGGACCTAAGGATTGGGTATCATTAGCCAGGGTATACTTTAAGAAACCCCTCCTTTAGAAAAGGTGTAAAAAATTGGTGAAAGGTGTAAAACACATGACAAAAAAAATTATTTTTTGTGGCGAAAAAAATAGTTTACAAAGAAAAAATAATAATATCCATTGCCAAATCATTCATAGTCTCTCAAACAATGTGTAAAATCTGGGCGAATTGTGTTATTTTAAAACCACAAAAAAATTATACATTGGCAAACAAAAAATAATAATCATAGTAAAATTTTAATTTTTTGGGCGAATCATTTCATTGTATTCAAGGTTAAAAAAACATACTAAATCACGATTCACTTCATTGACTCAGTCTCAAATGTGATGCTTCTAGAATCTATATCCCATATGGACTCCAGATCCTAAAACTGAAGTCTGAATATTACTAATAGGTTCCTCTTCATTCGGAATTGGGTATTCAAAATTTGTAAAATCTTCATCTTCATTTTGACTTTGAGACCTAAATTCATCATTTATGTTGGAGTCAACAGTAGAATTAGAACCACCATCTTTTAAAGTGTTGTTAAGGCCTCATCTTTCACGTGTGGAATTCCAAATGGCCAATGACCTATCATAAGGAAAATCTCTAGCATTGTATTGAGTTACAAACAACCTCAAACAAGTTTCCAAATTTTTGTCTAGTTTGTTTCTGACATTTGATTTCAAAAACCCCAATGTACTGAAAACTCTCTCATCTTCCACCGACCCTAATATCATTGTTTGACATAAATCAACAAGTTTTAAATATTCTAATATTGAAGTACGTAATACTTCACTCTGCCTCATCCTTTTCCAGAGCCTTGTTATTACACCAAGGTCGAATGGATTCTCAAAGTTTTCCATCTGATTTTTCATACACAATGCAAAAAGTTTACATTGATTTTTAAGATTATTTGAATCTAAGATCCCTTGTATTAGTTGTCCATTGCAATCTATATGCTTTGAAAACTGTGTTATCAATTCGTCAAGTTTATTATGAAACAACTTTGCATCAGTTGGATTATGTCCAAAGTTTTTCCAAAATTGAGGAAACACACAACTCATGGCTTCAAGAATTTCTTCTCGAGGGAATCTTTCACGAATCTCAATTGAAAGTTGGTAGGAAATAGAATTCACATTTTCACTAACAGATTTAACAATCTTGTCAAAATCATCCTTTCTAACTGGTAGTACTTTGCCTCTCTTGGTTGTTTTAGATTGGTGCATTGGTATTTCAAATCCTTTCACAAACACACATAGCTCATTTTTCCCATTGAATTGTAAAAAATTCTCAGCATGATTCAAATCTGTAATTATCTCCCACCTTGAAAAAATTGGGCTATGACCTAAGAGATCTAAATACAAAGAATCCAGAGCCATGCATGTCATTTTACGTAAATCAAAATACTCATGAATATACATAATTCTGTCTTGGGCTTTCTTAACAAGTTTTTTCATTAAATCCAGCATGGGGAGAAGACTGGCTAAAGTTAATAGGTTCTCTATATCACTTAACTTATTTAACAAATCAGGAGCTCTGTCCACTGTAAGGCATTGCTCATATAGAACTCCAATCAAGGATTGATATTCTACTAGAACTCGTTCTATTGGTCCATGCAAAGATATCCATCTGGTCTCAACATCCTTGAGAATCTTATTCTTGATGTTACTCCCTCAGAAAAAATCTTAAATTATACAAAGCATTTAGGACTTCTACAAAAGTACGAGTGGAGCATACGGATTAGATCTTCAACTTTTGACATTCTAAGAAAAGTACTTACAATCTTATATGCTAAATTCATTTGGTGGGCCATGCAGTGTATGCCAAGAATGTAAGGTGCAATACTAGTTTGTAATCTTGCACAAAGACCAGTCCTTTGCCCTTGCATTACTGCAGCTCCATCAGCGCTGACACACACTAACTTCTTTGCAATTGTCAAGTCATACATACCAGCAATTTCATTCAAAGCTTTCTTAACTTCTAAATATATTTTTTTTACAGTTGAATTGGCCTTCATTTTACGAACACAAAGTAGATTAGCTTGACAGACATGATCTTTTATAGTATATACATGCATACAAACCCAAGCATTGTTATCTACCACAGTGACTTCATCTACGGATAATGAAATGAACTTGGATTCTTTTACTCTCTCCTGTACATTTTGCTTTTCCACCTCAGCAAGACAGCTTGCCATTTCCAATCCAGTGTTTATTGACCAATGTGACATAGGATAGTGAGGAACTCTCAAAAAAGATAATAAATTACCATATTCTGAAAATTCTCTCATAGGACACCCTCTAGATAGAATATGAAAAATAACACTCATCTGAACGTTCTTTGCCAAGTTTGCATCATTGGCTACATGTTGAAGCCCATCCTTGATTGGATTGCCACTACTAATTACTGCTATTTTCTTGAAATGCTCTTCATATTCTATGACATACTTAACATGAAGGCATTCTTCCTTTGATTTCCATCTCACTACCGCTACTTCCTTTCCATCTATGATTTGTTTTTCATAAACCTTACCAATATGTTTTTCTATAGTGTTGAGCTTTAACTACAACTTTTTCTCTCTTTTAGTTTTCCAGGTACAAATCGTACACTTGCATTCTGTTGGTGGTTCATCATTGTTTGTGACTGGTTCAATAAACTAGTAATTTGCTACCCAATCAACCTGGAAAGTCCTTTTAATTTACCACTCCCGCCCCATTTTTACATTGCTTTTTCTTTTCTTCCTACCAACATCAATATTATCCTCTGTTACAACATCATCTGTTGTTGGAACATTATTATCCTTATTTGATGCATTTTGATTTAATTGAATAACAACCTGCTCTTCTAGTGGTGGTGAGGTATTGTGATTTCCTTCTACACTTGTACTTGCCAAAGTTGGTGGACCAAAAACATTGTCAATTCCAAAGAAAGCCTTTATGGTAGTATCTCTAAGTTTTTGGTATTTTGATGTAAGATTAATCCCTTCATTGCCCTTGGGGGTTTTACCCTTGTCACTTCCCTGAGACTGAGCAATATTAGTTACAGACTCACCCTCCCCTGACATCTCAATCCACTAATAATCTGTTTAAATTTAAACTTGTACTTGCCAAAGTTGGGCCTGAGCAATGTGTCATGCCTAGTGCGCTGCCAAAAATTTGATGGACTGATAATCCATTTAAATTTAAACTTGTACTTATCAAATTTGGGCCTGAGCGATGTGTCTTGTGCAGTGCACTGCTAGAAATTTGATGGAGTGTTAGCACCTAGCAGAGCGGTACTTATTGAATGTCTCTTTGCTATTTTCTTGAATTTGGTTTTATACATATTACAAATGAAAGTGTGACTGTTGGTGAAATGAGCCAACTCCTCCACTTCCCATAATGTGAAAGGAGCCAACTCCTCCATGGTAAAATGAAATTGGGATGGCAAATTCTCCCATACTACATGAAATGAAAACTTAAAACCTGGTGAACATTCCACATTAAGCACTACCTGGTCGGCTGTGTGAAAGGCAAATACTGCCAGGCAGAAACTCAAACAAAACATTTGCCTTGGCGATTACAAAGCTAGGCAATCATGAAACCCAAGAAAGCCTGGCGACCAGGAAACCATGGAACGGCATAGAAATTGCCAAAAAGCACACTGACAAAATGTAAAATTTGCCAAAGTATGAATATTCACCACTATAATATTCCCTATCATTAGCCATGCTAGAGTTACCATTTTTTTGCATTTTATATGACTACATTTTCCCCACCCACCCCCACCCCCTCCCACTTTATTATAATGATGTAGCAAAGAAAAATACTAGGATAAAGAAAAATAGAAAGCATACCTAAACTTACCTGCAAAGCTGAAGCCCATGAAGCTTGTGATGATGAATAATTTTGGATAGTGCCTAGAGATCATGTTGTGTAAGTGTGAATCTATATAAGGAAAGCATAGAGTAGATCAATTCTTATTATATGTAATATAAAACAAGAATATATAAACATGGGTAAGAGAGAGGAATATAAATAAATGAATACACCTCATTGATACAAAACCTATTGTGATATTGAGTAATGCCAAGTAATGGTGGATGTGTTGTATGATGTTGTACTAAAATTTATATCATGAATGGAGCTGAGTGCTTAATTCCACAAAAAGTGGCTCAAAAATGAAAAGGCTAACCCTTTAGCTCCATCATCACCTACTGAGTTAAGTTAGATGATCATGTATATGCTAATTGGTGTTTGGATTATGTGTCCAATCCCTTTGAATAGGTGGCTTAAGAATATAAGGGCTATCCCTTTGGCTCCATTGTTGCCTCATGAAATGAAGCTAAGAAATGATACCAGTATGTATGAATGTGTATGTCATATGAGATGGCTTATAAATCCCTTGAATGTTCTTAAAATTTTACAATGTGGTGTGGATAGCTGAATGTGTGCTAGAAACTAGGCCAATGTTGGATAACTCAAAAAAGATGGAGATTAGGCTTGTATGAAAATCACACCAAAACTAAAAATTTGTCTTATGTGGAAGCCAATCAAGAACTTAGGTACTTAATAATGTGGAGGTTAGGATTGTATGAAATCCACTTAAAAATTATGCCAACCACCTATAGATGGAATAAGGCACATAACTACTGAGAATGCTTGGGTAATATTGAAACTAAAAGAAAATAAACAAAAGTGTTGTGCAATCTACCCTCAATCACTAGTGTTTGAAACATGGATTATGAAATAAAATCTATACCAACTATCATATATAAAATTAGAAGTGACAACCAATCATGACACACATGATGCCCCCTATATCTATATTCTCTTAGAAAACTATACTAAAAACTATTGATTTGAACTAGTCTGATTGTGCAAAATTTCAGCTAAGCCTACCTTTCTATCTACTTCTAGAAAACTTGTTTTTTGTGATGTTTGGACATGAGCATAAAAATAGACACCCTAGTGTCCATCGCTATAGTAAAAATTTGGTGATATTTTCCTAGGATAAAATTGATCACTATTCTAGAATATTAACTGTCTACCTGGTCTATTTTGAGTGGTTTGATGTTTAGTTGTAATTTTAGTTGTTCTAAAAATAAATTTTTTAATCTATTAATAGCTCTAATCTCTATAGAAAAACCCCTATTTATTTCCCCCTCTTCTAAGGGTAGGAATAGGTACCCTAAAATGACTTCCCTCAGAAGAAGAAGACCTACAAGTGTGTTAATATGGAAATATACATGATATAGCAATGATAATCAATAAAATATCTAAAGATATAGAATGTTTTGATTTGAGAGATTTTTTGATCAATAGTGGTATGCCTAGATAGATGTAACAATGTAATATCATGTCCAATGTCCTTGAATTGAATTGAAAATAGAAATGTTAGTTATTAGTTTATTAGTTGTTAGTTGGAGGGATGGAGTATTATGTCCATCATGGCATCGAAAAGGATAGTAAAATTCATGATAAGGATCATGACATTACAATAATTAAATATGTAATCAAGCACTTAAATAAAGAAGCAAGAAGCATAAAAAGGTGTATAAGAGGCCATGCAAACAAGGGACATGGTCACATGTCACTCAAACTAGAAATCAAGCATACAAATCATGTTTAAATGCCACATACATGTACAATTGGAGCAAGTAAAGTTGGCACAACGGCCATAGGCATATAGAAAATTTAAAGTAAAGGACATTGGAAAATTTCCTAGGGCACACACATGAATATCATTAAAGGACATTGGAAAATGTCCTAAGGAACATAAAATAGATAGGTAGGGAATGGAAATACAATCACATCAATCTACACTAAACAAGACGATAAATCATGTAAATATTGGAAAGATACAATCACATGTAACTAATCAAAGAAAGAGGGAAAGTATGCAAGACATGTTTAGTACAAGACTAGGTATATGCTAAGAAATACATAAATGCTTAATAATAATGATATGTTGATAAAGTAATTTGTGTAAGCTAGTAGATAATGTACATCAACATGATAACTTAGAGTGTGGAGTGTAGGAATGACATAACCTAGATGGTGTAGTCATGTAGAAGATGCCCTTGGTGGGTATGTATGTCAATGTGTGTCTTAAATGTAGAAGTAGGAAATTCCACCTCAATGGGTAGAGTAAAGAAATAAAGTAGATGGATTTCACTACACACACACAAAGAAGATCAAGTGAATCATGGTAATGTAGATAAATTGACATATAATAACATAGAACAATAAATGTAAGTCCTAACATAGTAATAGTAAAGTAAAGCATGGATGATGCATACAATAAAAATATTTTTGTTATTTTTGACATATTTAAATGTTTTTTTAATTTTTGATATAGGTTATGTATAATCAAGCATAAGAAATTATGTACAAGGATGAGAAGAGACGATACTAACCAATGAGTGTCATGGGAGACTACCTGTCATGTTGTCCTATATCAAACAAAGGAATAGTTCATGATTTTGAAGCTCAATGTAATGGATGAGAATATGACTCTAAATATTTGGATGCATATTCAGTATCTTTGAAATCATAATAACATGTATTGTTCCACTCATCATTATCCTCTTGATTTTGAACCAATAAAGTGTTGGTGATGAATTTTATTTTATTTAGATCTTTTCATTTAATAAATTATGTCTATGAATGATTTGTCTTAGGATGTTCAATAAATCCCAAACCTTGGTGATAAACATTATCAACTTCTTGAATAGGAGTAGTGAGGCCTTGAGCATGCTTGCCTAATCCTTGACCTTAAAAATCAAACTGTTGTAGATATTTTTTACCAAACCCATATTGCTTTGAAAGTTGAGCCTCATTTTAGAGAGGTAGATTTGTATCTTTTTCATGATTTACTTGTGCTTATGGTATTATTTGTTGTTATGATTTTTCTTTTTGATCCTTTTGTTATTCTGAGTTATGCTTTGGTAACCACTTTTGTACTGTCTCTAAATTTGACCCTTTGAGAATGTGTTCCTATGTCATCATGGATTGCTTGAATGATTTACCTTGTATAGGGTCCTTATGAGAAATTATCTATTTTATATGTTATTTTAATGACAAACATAAATCTATGTGATGCCCATGTATTTTATGATATGCACAATAATATTTGGATCTTCTTACTAGATGTAGAGGAGGTAGTTTGATCAACTTAGATGTAATTAGTTCCCTTAGTACCTCATTTTAAATCTTATTTGATATTTTAATGATGTTTGAATAACTATTTGTAAATTTAATTTGTTGTGATTTCTTGATTTGATATGTAACATTTCTTTCAACCAATTGATTAGATGAAGGTACATATACATGATTGCCACTAAGATGCCTTTGAGGATGTTGTATTATAATATTACTTTTCAATGTTGTGATATTTTCATGTAATAGCTGATTTTTCATTTGTAAATCTGAAATTAACTTGCTCATACTAGTGATTTGATCCCTTAGAGTCTCACAAGTGCAAACCCTAGTTGTTTTTGATTGAACATGTAAGCACATATGTTGAAGATGGTTTAAATCAGCTATAGGTTGAATGTATGAATTAGGAACAATAGTATAGGTTACCTCGCCTTTTGGAGGGGTGATATCATGGACCTGGTTAGAGGGAAAATAAATATCACCCTCTTGAGGGAGAGGAGGAGAATGGATTTCTTTCTTCCGCATGAAATATGACATTGAAACAAGAGTATCCAAGGAGGCATATACATCTTGGTAGAAACCATGTATATGGGCTAAAATGCATGTAAGTGGAGTTATAAATTGTGTATAGCAATATTATTATAAAGAACATTCCACATAAGAGATATCAAATAAGGGATGGAGAGTATGGAATTGTGCATTGATGCATAGAGAACATTGACATGTGCTATGATATATCTAATATGTGTAGCATGATAAAACTTGAAAAAATTTCCATATGAGAGCAAGGGATAGAAAGCATGAATGAATAAATTTTTTTGACATGAATCATAACATTTATAACATGTTTAACATGATAATATTGATAGTTTTTCCACATGAGTGATAGAAAGTAAAGGATAGAGATCATGAATTTTTTCATAAAAGCATATAAGCTTTTGACATGTAACATAACATTTCAAATGCATTTAGAAAAATGGAGTTGGTAATTATTTCATATGAGCAAAAGAGAATATGCAAAAACAATTTTGAAATTTTGTGCATTTTTGGCAATGAATTTTGTAATATCATCCCATATAATGAAACATAAGCATGCAATGCAAAGGATGAAGCTTTGTACTAACATATGATAGACTTCATCATTCATGTACATGATATGGCCCATTATGGTTTCCTTGCTATTTGCTATAAATGTAAGAAAAATTTGTACATAAGTGAGAATCATTTTTGTGATTTGATTATGGATGTAAGGTGATACTTCAAGAAGCAAATAGGTGCTAGTATATGCAACTAGGGATTTAACAGTGATAGTTTTACAAAATACTATGAACTTTTGAAATTAAAATTGAATTTCTGAGTTAAGTATGCGAGTAAAAATTCATAAATTTATGGGAAAGTGTTTGATTTAGTGGGACCTAGTAGATGCAACTAGGGTTTTGAGGAAAATATTTTTTTTCAAATTTATTATGAATTTTTGAAATTTGAAGTGATGTTTTGATTTTAATATGCAGCTAAAAAATTAAAAAATTATTGGAAAATTATTGGGAGTTAGTTGATACAACTAGGGTTTGAAATAAATTTATTTTAAACTTTTATACAAAAAATTAAAAAATATGAGAGGAATTTATAATTTTAATATTCAAGAAAAAATTCAAAAATTAATGGGCAAAACTAGCTAGGAATTTACCCTAGGGTTTCTAGGGGTTTTATGCAAAATTCAAAGTAAGTTGGGTTCACCAAATGATTTGTTATTTTTGGGAATAATGGAGTTGTATTAATATTAAATAAATAGGTTTGAGTAGGAAAAATAAGTAAATAGTATTCCTAATTAAAGCTACTAGTTTATGAAATTAAATTGTAATTAGGCCTTTTCCAAAAATAGTAGTGAGAGAGAAAATTAGACTTAGCTTATTATGGACTATTCTAACTGAGATAGGGTCTAGAAATTTATGTACAAGATTGGGAAACTATCATAAATAAGATCTTAGGCTTCATTATCTGATTAGACAAGAGTGCCAAAACTAGACACCTTAGGCACTAGCATTGTAGTCCTTCTCTAATGCTATTGTCTTGAAGATTTAAGATTTCTAGGTTTTGTTCACCTACTCAGTGTGAGCCTATGTACCAATTTTTAGGTCCTCTCTATCAATATATCTCCTTGTAGGGATGATTATTCCTGTACTTGTATCTTCTATACAATTGAAATAAACTTTTACAAATGGGAAAAGGGGTTAGTGTGTGTAATATGGACTAGACGTGCTTCACACCTCATGTGTGGGCACGCCACCTATATACCAATACTCTGAGGAAGGATCAAACCATATGTATTTATCCCTTTAAAAGTAATTTATACAATAGTGAATTGAAATAAAAGAAATGCTAATACTAGGTAACCTTGAGATGACTAGGGACTGGTGTAAGGTCTTGAATTGGCTTGAAAGTGTATAGGCTGGTTGTATGCAAGGAATAGAGAAGATTGCTTGAGTGGTCTTGCTTATATTCTTTCCTTCTTAAATGATATTTTCCAAATATTTCTAAATGATATTTGAATGGGATTATATATGGATCTATTGGTCATGGGTTAGATGAAATCGGACTAGGCTAACATAATGAATAAGAGGAATCAGGGAAAAATGGTAATCTAGGCTCGAATTATGATTGGACAGGAACACTAAAAAGGGGACACCCTAGGGTCTAGTGCTGTAGTCAAACTTTGGTGCTATTTTCCTGAGTAGATGATACCTAGGGTGATGTATTATTCATGAATAGAGGGTCCTGGCTTAGTTGGGGTCAAGCATAGAAGGCCACAGATGACTAGGAATCAATGAAAGTAAGCCTAAGAGGGTCATGAGAGCAAGCAACAGGGACCTAAGGATTGGGTGTCATTATCCATTCTCAAGTTACCATTTTTTTTCATTTTATATGATGACATGAACATAATTTTTAGACTCTTTTAAATATTCCTTTTCCATTATAATATCCAATACCTTCATAAAGTGATTACTTGCTACTCAACCTAGCTCATTTAGAGCTAGAAACAAGGCCATGTTTAGGAATAGTCATGTAGAACTTAATTATGATATTATTTTATGGTTATATAAAATTATAAAAATATTTATTACATCATAAATCACCTAATATATAATTTTATATCATTTTTAATAATATAACTTGACTTATAGAACTTTTGGTCCTCTCTAGGTTTGATTTACCTTCATTTTTGAATGTGAAGGCTTGCATTTTTGAATTTTATATATATTAATGTATAATAAAGAAATTATAAAAATTAAAAAAAAACTTAAATTAATACATTAAATACAAATTTAAAGTCATTTGGAGCTATAAAACCCATGTTATGTCCTTTTTTGTGCAAACTAGGATCTACATAGCGACAACAATACTAGTTTAGAAAAAAATTGTATATTGAGTTATATAGAGTATCAAGATATGATTATTTATTTATATTAATATTAAAAACCCTATAAAACCTATAATAATTTTATGGGTAGGTCTAATAAATAAAAATCACTATAATCATATAATCTCAAGCTTGTAGACCCTTTTTATGGCTGTGTGCATGCATTTGGGATATAAAATTGACTTTATATGATTGAATGACATAGAATGTCTCTTTTTATATCTATTAAGATTTTATTAAGAATTAAATATGAACTTTAAAATTTATTAATCACCTTTTATTTCTCCCAAAGACTCAATATCTCCAACCATGCACAAACTTGTTGACAACTTTCACTTTTTCACCTTGTGTATAGGCCTGTGATTGATCATTTCACCTTTTTTAATGGTGATCACTTATTTAGATGCTTATTTTGTCACATAGAATATATATATAGTATTATAATTACTTTAACATGCTTGGATCAATCATAAACACCTAAACTTATCTCTTTTCAACTGACAACAAACCTTTTCATGTGAGGTTGTATGCATGACAAACTATCTTGTAGGCCATACTTGTAGGTTTTGAAAATTAGATGGGTATTATGGATTGGTATTATTATTAATATATTATATCCATTGTGTCTTGATCATATTTAATCTCTTCCAATCCTGGTATGCTCTAGTATGAGTACTTTGTAATCGACATTATAATAGGTGGTGGGTTTGTCGACAAACATGACAAGAGGACGAGACCATGGTAATATATGTTACCCACCTATATATACATGTTTGAAGTGTAATTTGGTATAAAATAAGCACCAAAAATGGATTTATCAAATAATAGCTCAAATTTTGACAACATTTATTGTCAGCACTTTTACCCTCCTAAGTAGTAGTGAGAACATATTTCCAGTTGGACTTAGATATTAAGGTCATGGAAACATGTGTAATTCACCTATATATACATTTTACAAGACATATGTTTTCACTTTGGATTCCTAGAGGTAAAAATGCATGTTGGAGATCAATAAGTTGTCTCTTACATGCCAAAAGCTTCATTTTAGGTCATGTTACTATATCTTATGCCACTAAATGATATTGAAGGTTATGCTAAGGTGATATGGGGTGAAATATGATTTTTTATACACATAATATGTATCTTATGGTTTTTTAAATGACTTATAGTTTCTATTATATACATGCCTAAAATTAGGCTAAAATTTACCATTTTATTATATTGGGAAGGGCATTTTTTAGGCCAAAATGGGTGATGGGTTTCTCGACTAGGCATGATAGGAGGCTAAGAATATTATCCTAGACATTATATTCCCATATTTATGTGGTGGTATTACCATTTTTCAATGAATAACCACCATAAATGGAGTTTTCAAACAACAAATCAAACTTTGATAACATTTATTGTTAGTATTTCCACCCTCCTAAATAGTAGTGAAAATATATTTTCGGGTGGACTTAGATGTCAGGGTCATGGAAAAATGTGTCACTAAAGTATATAAATGTGATCCAAGTGATATATTTTCACCTGGGGTCATAGAGTTAAAATGTTTTGTTTCAGCTC
Organism: Torreya grandis; assembly: GCA_037957365.1. Lineage (NCBI taxonomy): Eukaryota > Viridiplantae > Streptophyta > Pinopsida > Cupressales > Taxaceae > Torreya > Torreya grandis. Next base: position 768,772 of record JARHVA010004004.1, read on the forward strand.
GAGAGGTTATCTCTTCACTATGAAAAAGTTACATTTTAGGACCTATTACTGCAACTTATGCCATTAATTTATCTTAAAGGTTTCACAAAAGTGATTTAAGGATTAAAGATTAGTTTTTAGAAATTCATAGGATGGATATTATGTCTCATCAAAATGAATTATATTTTATATTCTATGCATGTCTAAAGTTAGGCTAAAATTTTGCATTTTTCCTCTATTGGGAAGGGCATTCTTGAGGCAAAATTGAGTGGTGGGTTTGTCAACCAGGCATGAAAAGAGAACAACAACATGGTACTAGATTTTAATCACCCATAAAAATGTGTTGGAAGTGCCAATTTTTAGATAATAACCATTGGAAATGGAGTTCTCGAAGAACAACTTTAACATTGACAACATTTGTTATCAATGTTTCTACTCTACTGAACAATATTAAATATGTATTTTCAAGTCAAATTAGATGATAGTATCTAAGAAATAGATGTTATTCACACACACAAACACACACACACACACACACACACACACACACACACACACACACACACATGTTCTCAAAGTTATATATTTTCACCTGGGGTCCTGATGGTAAAAATGCTAGTTGGAGCTTGAGAAGTTGTATCTTACATGCCAAAAGTTTGCATTTTAGGACCTATTAATGTAACTTATGCCAAAAATTTATATCAAAGTTTCAGTCAATGTAATCCAAATTAAAAAATATATTTTTCATATACATCATAGATGGATCTTACAGTTTGTCAAAATGACTTATAATTTTTGTTCTATGCATATCAGAAGTTAGGCTAAAATTTTACATTTTTCTTGTATTAGGAAGGGCATTATTGAGGCCACAATGGGTGGTGGGTTTGTATATTCATGAAGAGAGTAAATTAAAATGGTAATATATATTATCCACACATTTGGACATGTTGATAAATTTATTTGGCAGTGAAGAAGCACCATAAATGGAGTTCTTGAACAATAACTCGAATGTTGACAACATTTGTTATCAGTAATTGTGCCCTCTTTAATAGTAGTGAATATGTATTTATAGGTGGATTTGAACATAAAACTAATATAAAAACATGTCATTCACCTATATATACATGTTCTATGTGATATATTTTCACCTAGGTCCGTAGAGGTAAAAATGCCTACTAGATCTTGAGAAGTTATCTCTTCATTGCCAAAAAGTTACATTTTAGGACTCGTTATTACAATATATTCCATGAAATGATATTGAATGTCCAAAAAAATTGATCTCAGATGTAAAAATATTTTTTATATATGTAGAGGAGGTATTTTATAGTTCATCAAAATGACTTATAGTTTTTGTTATATGCATGTCCGAAGTTAGGTTAAAATTTTACATTTTTCTTGTATTAGAAAGGGCATTCTTGAGGCCATAATGGGTGGTGGGGGTCTTTGGAGATTAAAATGTCTATTCAATCTTGATAATTTATTTCTTCACTACTAAAACATTGCTTTTTAGGACCCGTTACTATAACTTATGACATGAATTGATCATCAAAATTACTTATAGTTCCTATTCTATGCATGTCTGAAGTTAGGCTAAAATTATGCTTTTTTATTATATTGGGAAGGGAATTATTGAGGATCAAATGCTTGGTGGGTTTGTTTATTGGGCATGATGGGAGGCCAAGAACATGATCCTAGACATTATCTACCCATCCAAATGTGTTAGTAGTACCAATTTGTAGCAAAGAAACATTGAAAATTGAGTTATCAAATAATAACTCAGACTTTGAAAAAAAAAATTCATTATCTATACCCTCTTAAATAGTAATGAAAATGTATTTCTAGGTGGACTTGGTTGTTAGGTTCATAGAAACATATGCCATTTTCCTATCATACACATGGGCTTGATATGATATAATCATACATAGTCCATTCAAAATATGTTTGAAGGTTTTCATGATCTTGATTATACTATTGGTAAAGTGATAGAATGTTTTTTACTTTCCTTTGAAGGTGTTAGGAATGTTAAATAGCCCTTAGACTCTATGAACAACATTTGAGAAGCTCTCAAGTCTCATGAAACTATATAAACCCTAAGACAACCATAATCAAGAGATACTAACTTTAGAAGGAAAATCATTGAGAGAGAAGGTATAAAATTTGGTATATACTTGTCTTAAGTCCCTATTCTTATGATCAAGTGGGTTCTTGTTTCAAATAAAATTTGTATGTTTGATCTAACACTCTGAAGATTATTAAACATGTATATCTTAAGTTAATTATGGTTTAGTATAAATAAAAGGGGCCATATCTATACTTCTAAGCCTTATGAGTGCATTGAAACTCTATGTTAGAATATAAAGGAGTGTTATAGATTATTTAATAAAGATTAATAGTCTTGGTAAGATAAAAGGAGCCTGATATGAGGATAAGTCTCATTCTCTCCAAAAGACCAATATAAGTGGATCTATAAGAGATATTAAGAAGATCTAGTAGAAGCCATAGATAAAGTACTATTAGTGACCTAAATGGTTAAAAATTAGAGAACTCAAAGTAATTTTTTATGAACAAATTATTTTAAGGGTATGGGAATAGTTTCATGAATCGGTGTTAGATTTTTTGCAAAAGAAATCATAGTGAAAAATATCATTAGTAATATTTTGCATATAATATGACCATTTATATTATTCCCACTATCACATCACTTTCACATAGGGTGTTAGTAAATTACGTCATTCCAACTTTCACATAGGGTGTTAGTACTTATCTTGAAAAAATCAAAATCCAATGATGGTTATTCGAATTTAAATTTTGAAATGTTTGATCAATAGTGGTAGTGACCTCACCCAAAATAATGAAATTAATTGACAAATCCAAATGTACAATGTGTCATAAATGATTTGATATGTCTACATAACATTGGGGGTAATTCGAACTTGTGAAAGTAATTCTTTGAAATAAATTTATGATTGTGTTTTTGTAGTCCTAATGGATTTTATTTGTACATTGAGAGACTTGTATCTAATAAAACATAAATTCTTCTCCTTGCCCTAGAATGGTCATAATATCTGAATCTTATAGAAAACAAAGTACGATTTAGAGGAGTGTGTTGAGGGTTAGTAGGCCTATAAAACACCATCTAATCATTAAATTTTATAAATTAAATTAATTTAAGAGATATACAAACCTTAGGTCAGGGTTAAAAATATATGACAGGAAATGCTATCTTTGTAAAACAATTAATTCACTTATATTTTTATCTATCTAGAATGTTTATGAATTCTTAATAATGATCTACAAATACTCAGTGTGTTTCTAGTGATTATTTATACTAAATGAATTATGATTCTTGTATAATTATAATTAACTTATGTCAATTAGGACCATATTGGTGTCCCAAAATTGACATCAAATGAGATAAAGTGAAAAATAAGGAACATGAGAATGAGTGCATTTTGAATTGGTGAATACTAAAAAAAAGGCCCTATATTCTTAAGGGAAATTTATATAGACTAGATGGCATTGTAGGTGTTTCAGACACATTAAATTATCAAATGTCGATCAAAGGTCAAACATTACACCTCATTATTGATAATGGAATTAAAAATAACCTCATTTGTCATAAATTATTTTAAAATATAGTAATAAAATCCATAAAAGCTTAAAAATAAAAAAACATAATATAACTTTAGGTGAATGCCATATAGGCACATGTACAATGTCAACAACACATAGATTATCATATATGTGTACATTACCATATAGGTATACAAAAAAGTACATGATGTAAGACATGAGGTAATGATTAAATAGCCTCCCTCTATTTGTCTTCCTCAAATAAGACCCTCCCTGGGATTCCTTATTGATAGATGGATATCCCTAAAATGCTTTAGATTGATCTAAGGTCTGACTATGGGTCCTATACTCATAGTTTCCTTATAGTTTAACCTATCCAAATACAAGTACTATTATAAAATTAACACAAAATACATGAAACCATGTTAAAAAATTAATTTTAAAAAAGAATAAACAACATTTAAACATTCACTTACTGTAATCTCATGGCCCCACTCAATATGATTTTAATGCTCAATTGGGTCAATGGTAGGTTGAGTTACATAAATAGGCATCATAAATGAGGAATAAACATGAGAAGTTTCCCTACTAATCATTTGAATGAGACTATCAGATGTCATGGGACAACCCCACATACACAATACATTCACATATGTTATATTTATCAAGAAAGTATGTAGTAATTTGTTTTTTATAAAATCTATTTACAATTAAAAATAACAAGTTAATATGTGATTATGTAAGGGCATGTGTGGATGACATTGTTATAGCAATGCCTATGTCCATTTCCACCCACAATGATATAGGAATGTCTACGCGAGACATCCACTAGAAAAATAATGTCTCACTTAGTTTTCTATCAAGTATCAAAGATATATGGAAATGTTTTCTCCTTTATTAAACCAAGAGTGTAAGATTAACTCAAAATTTTACCTTTATAAAATTAAAAGGTGTCATGATAACATAGGTAGATGCAGTAGTGGATGGGCCAACAACTATTTCCACTTGTAGTGATGGAGGAGTGTTTACTCAAGACATCAACTAAATAAACAAGGTCTCACTTATTTTTCTATGAAGTATCAAGGATATATGGCAATTTTTTCTCCTTTATTAAACCAAGAGTATAATATTATCTCAAAATTTTACCTTTGTATAACTAAAAGGTGTCATGTTAACACATGTAGATGTAATAATGGATGGGCCAGTAGCTGGCTCTATATTTGTAAATAATGGTTGCATAAGATCAAATCCTACAAACATGGATTATGATGATGAAGGCATCATTTCCTCTTGGAACATAAAAAATCACATATATATTATTCATTTTCTATTTAAATTAATAGTTAGATTTTAAATTTACAAATATAGTTTAAGTTTGACATGACATTTATATAAAAAATACATGTATCCATGTAGTGGTTGATGATGGGTTAGGTACGCACACTAGGTGGCATATCTCTAGCATCAGTCATTGAAAGACTACTCATATTTTGAATGGGTGTATCAGTATATGTACTAAGTTCATAAAGAGTGTTGATCTCCATGACCTCCTTTACCATAGAGGGGATCGCAGGGTGAATTTGATTTTGGGTAAGGATCCTTACACATTGATTAGGTGCATGATGTATCCCTGGTTGATCCTATACAGAGCCTCTCCCTTAGCCCTCAAACTCACCATAATCAAAATAATTTAGAATCTCATTGCAGATAAACTCATAGTAGAGTTTCCTCAAAAAATATAATGGAAACTCATGGTCATTACATGGTAGATAGTTAAACACCATTCACCATTAGTCCTAGAAATTGGCTTTAATCAAATTATGTTAGCACCTATAGATTGGGAAATGTTTAGTAGTTACTAAAAATGGTGCATTGGTGGTTGGGTCAATGAATAACACACAAATGGTCACTTTTGATATTTTTTTTGTTTTTGACATCATGTGATGACAATTTTCAACATAATAAGTCCTAAAACTATTTTGATATGATGCCCATTTATCAATTTGAATTGTTATTGATTCAACATGACCCAATATTGAATCTAGGTTATTGGCAAGATAGGTTCTGTAGATGTTTGTGGATGTGGGATCCTTCATTCTCCTAATTACTTTATCAATTTAAATTTTTTTCCAAAATATTTAAAGCTATATCCTCACAGATGCCTGGGGTATTTTTTGGAATTATGGTAGGGTTAGGTTGAGAAATATGAGAATTATAAGGGCTAAGTGGAGGGTTAGCCAGGGGATTAAGAGGGTTAGTTGGAAGGTTAGCCACAAGATTATGAGGGTCAAGTGGAGGGTTAGCCTATGATTAACATGATTAGGAGGACATTTATGGTCTATTACATTGAATTGGTCTATTTCAAATAAGAAATCTACAAATTAAATAATGTAAAAAATAAATAGCTGGTAAAATAAAAGGTTAATAGATGTAGTATTTGATCACTTACCTTGTCTATATGACAACATTATGAATTTTAGGACATGCTAAGATTTTGAATGGAATTCTAGTGATTTTTTAGGTCTTTGGAGGAGAAATCTAATGGTAGAATAGTACTTAAGAGTTGTAAAAATATGAAATGGAAAATTTTAGTCATGGGTTATTAAGAAAAAATTGCATAGGTAATGCGTACGTGTTATAATAAGGTATATGCATTATAATAACATGTACACATTATTACAACACGTATGCATTACCATAATATGTATTCATTATTATAACATGTACATGTTACCATAACATGTAACAATTACCCAATAATGTGTATGCATTATGGCTCAATAATTATAGATCTATAATGTGAATAACACATATACATTATAGGTTACATCCACATAATTATCCCCCAACTATGTGCACATATTCCAAAGCCACTACTATCAAAATAAAATCTTTTTTTACAATGTCAAAGATGTTATTAAAAAAATTAATCTAGTAATGATTATAAATTAATAATAAAATAGATCGAATCCATTACAGATATTTTTGATGTTCTTAATTTCAATGTGGAAACCACTACAGTAGTGGCAACTTTGTTATATAATAAAGACTGTCAATATAAAAATCATGAGTATACATTTGAGTTCATAAATGATCCATTAAAAAATTCAGATTATGATATTAAATTAATTTTTCAACATTGGTGGATATAAAACTTGTACAAAAAATAAATTTAAACAAATAAAACTATGATCAGTAACATCAAAGTCATTGATTGAAGATCAAACTCAATAATACATTCATTTCAGGTTTGTTAAAATTATACAAAATGTCAAAATTGTTAATAAAACTATCAAATCTATTTTGGTGGTTAGAGTGAAGTCACTTATAATGAGGATGAATTTGTTACGAGTCTGGGCATGGAACTTTCACAAAAAATGAAGGATTTTGGCTACCAATCTCTTCTCCAAAATACATGCAAGTTTTCTATAATAATCTAAGTGAAAAAAAAAAACATTTATAAGTATTTCTCCCACTATGATTTCAAAAAATTATTTCCTAATTTTAATCCAATGGGATAGATAGAAAACCAATAATGATCTAAGTTTAATCTGTCTTCCTATCCAAACCAAACAAACCTCTGATTGGAGTTAAAGATAAGATCAATTTAATTAAAACTAAATGAGTCATAAATGTCAAACATTTTTACATCAAATTTTCATACAAGAGACTACATTTTTGACATTTTATATTTATCCCAAAATATTTTACATTTAAATATTGGATTGCTCTATGAAGCTCAATATTTTTAGCAATATAATGGCTTGATGATGCTTAGATTTGATTAAAATTTGATGGGTATAGCAAGGTGTTAACACTACGGGAAAAAACATAGTTTTAATGGGGATGTATATGGATTTATAAGAAGTTGATGAGAGAAATGGATTTCTATATTTAATCCATGTATGATGGAAACCAATGGCTAAAATATTTAGTAGGAATTAAAAATTATTATAAATATTTAGAAAGGATTAGGGAGTGGCTCAATGAAGATTAGAGGATTCTAGAAGAAGATTAAGATAATAAATGGAGATTATATGAGGTTTTATAATATGATTTATAGGAGCATTATTGGGTTTAGGTTAAGGTACATGGTGTAAGTGGAGATTAGTGTTAAATGATACTATAATGGAAGAATTAATCGATATAAGGGATGTTGTAAGGTTAGTGTGATGTGGGATATGTGATAAGAGTGTTAAAAGATGTAGATAGTGTTAGTATGATGTTAAATTAAATTAGTAAATGTAGATAATTCTATATGTATACAACACCCTTTTCAAATTTTAGTTGTTGCATACTTTCATGTGGCATATTGGGCACTCTCACATGAGTATATTGTAGTGATTTTTGTACACACTTACCATTTTGACACTTTTGGAGATATTGAGTTGATTTATATCCATTCCTTATTCAAAATTAATTGGGTGGGGTGTTAGGTCTATTGTATACTATAAATTATTATTTAGTTGTTTAACTATGTTACATGCCTAGTTATTGTTCCTAACAGATCTAGAGGTTGGTAATTTTTCATTCCAGAACATTTTGAGCCAACCCTTCTAGGGTTTCCAAAATCATTAGGTATTTTTCAATGTTATATCTATAATTAATCCACTCTAAGGTTTTAAAACATTTGGAATAGTTTTTGATACAACCATCTTTGGTTTTAACCACACATGTCACTATAGTGGAGTACGTATCAATAGTTACTTCTTTTCACACATCCATAACTCAATTTCACTGAATCTTAATAATGCAAATCAAATGTATATATAATATAGAAATATAGATAAGGTCAAATGGTGTAAGCATATCAACCTAAAAAGGTGAGTAATTTCAAGGTTTCCAAGTGAATTGAGTCTTGACTATGCTACATAAGGACATGAACTACTATAGATAAATAAAGGATCAATTGATATGCTTGGAAAACTCAATGCATAAATTTATGGTGCGGAAATAATGAACCATGTTTATTCCATCGCATCAAATCTATTGTAAATTATGTGTAAAATATGTATAATATGAATATGCATATATTTGTTTGTGTATTTGTATGGACCATGCACCTTTAATATGTCTCAACCTAAAGTATTTTTCAAAATTTAACCTATGCTCTATAAAATTAAATAATGTCTATCACAAATCTAAAAAAAATCCCAAATTTTTGAAAATTGATGCCAAATTCATAATATTATATCCCAAATGTATATTTTAATCATGTAAATTATATCAAATTATACCAAATTTTCCAAATACATGTGTGAACTCATGTCTCTATGACATGCCCCACTAATATGTTTCCCTTTTTTAGGTGACCAAAATGTAATATGGTAATCACCTTGTCTCAAAAGGATAATAATCATGTCATTTATATATCAATCATGTAATAGTCAAGAAAATATTGGTATCATGTATAAATGTGTGTGTGTGTGTGTGTGTGTGTGTGTGTGTGTGTGTGTGTGTGTGTGTGTGTGTGTGTGTGTGTGTGTGTGTGTGTGTGTGTGTGTGTGTGTGTGTGTGTGTGTGTAAATGAAACTCTAGTATCTAGTCACAACAAATCCTAAGATGCATTATATGGATCTCGACAAAATCTAGGAGTAACAACCATAATCTCAATAAACAATCTATTAAACAAATAAGAACATTTGATGTCATGTAAAAGGGGTCTAACAAGATAAAAAAAAAGGGTCATGTTTAATTTTTGCACACTCAAGGGGAGGACATGTTCAAATGTCCACAAAAAAAAACACTCAGTGTCATTGTGTACAATAAACAAATAACATGTTTAAATGTTTCATAGTCAAAATAAGATAGAAAACAAGAAGTACACTCATGTAATCCATGTTTAAAAATGAATAAGTGGCTGATCTAATGTAAATATGAGTATGTGATAGATGTAAACATCCTACATAATCATATCATAGTAATTCCTACATACATGTGTTAACAAAGTGTTCTATAACATATCATATCTAGCACAATGTGCAAGATGTAAACATGAGTATATACATGTGTAAGTGTTAGTATATAATCTAAACATGATAAGTTAAAGTGATCATAGAACAATGCAACAAGTATCAATCATGATCAATGAATCATAATCAAATGTACCCAATATAGTGCGTTACCTAGATAGGGGAAAAGGTCATACATATATATGCTCATGTATCATGTATATAGTGTATGCATGTATCACACTCATGTCTGTGAAACAAGTGTGTTTATATAAAATAAATGATATGATACATATGTGTATAGAGATTAAATAATATGCTATCTACTGACATAAAGTAAGTAATATATATGTAAAAACTAGTAAACATGTGTATGTCAAATATTTTTTTTCTTGATTTATTTGAATGTTTTTGTATTTTTTATTATTATTTGATTTGTTTGTATTTTTTCATATTTGAATTTTTACTCATTATTTATAGATTTTTAAAAATATGACTCTTCTTGTTCATAGGTTATGATTGAATTTAATTTTTTTCCCATGAAATAAGTTTTCATTTTGTCTTTGATAACCATATTATTTTGGGCAAGATCATTTGAAAAATGAAAAAGACCAAAATAAAATCAGAAACCCTAGAATGGTTTAATAGCTTAAGGCATGATAGGGTTTCATAATAAGACTTGGAGTTAGGTTCACAAAATGTTTAACCCTTCTTGGAAGTAAGGGTAATGGGAATACCATAATTAAATATAGAATAAACTATTCTAAACTAGGCCAATTAAATGAATTCATGTTAATATCCAACTAGTTTAAAAACATGAATTATACTAATTTATGTATTTATGAATTAATAAATTATAAAATAATTGATGTTAGCTTAACTAACAATTTTTTTAGTTGTACCTACAATAAAACCTGATAAATTTAACCAGTTAACTCATAACCAAATACTATTGTAAATTTTGTAAGTACATAATTCCATAGAAAACACTTTTTTAAAGGCATGTGTACACTTTTATAATAATATATATAGGGTTGCCAAAGATGTAATAGTTTATAACATAGTGGTACACAGTATAACCAATAAGGTATAAGAACTCATCTTTTCAATCCTTCATATACTAAAATACAATATACATTAATAAATTAAGACCAACACCATAAAGGAATAACATAGTATACCAATTTTATCCACATTCATTAATTACACTCATGAATGTATTTCATAATAATGATTAATTAATTAATGTGCATACATAACATTGATGTGTAAGGAAACCATATATAATAATCTCAAGTAAAATGGTATAATAGTACAATACATATTCTGTGAATCAACTCAACAAATAAAATATTATCCATGATTTAATATCATAACAAGTTCACATCTAGTTGTAGAGAAGAAAAACATCATGGGTGATTTACCTCAAACCAGAAACCATCAGTCTCCTACACACTTCCCCATTAGGAGTTTCCTTGCTCTTTAGGAAGGCACAAATGTTGATGATGAAAGTATCAAGAACCAACTAAGAATCACATGTGAAAGTAAAATCACTATTACACATAGATAGTCATATAGACCCTAGATATTAATCTATCTGATATGAATTCAAGTAAGCATGAGAACTATAATGTACTATGGAGTGACAATTTATACAACTATAACAAGTTAGCTTGACTAAATTATTTTATAATATTATTATGTTTTAGATCTTGGTTATTATTCA
>JARHVA010004004.1:787500-790000 GCA_037957365.1 Torreya grandis
GACTCTTTCAATGTTTTCAACCTATAAAAATATTTTTTCTATGATTGATATGTAAATAGGGAGTTATATATCTATTTTTCAAATTATTTTTAGTAGTGTATTGTGAGCTTTAAAGGTGATTTATAGATATTACTTGGCTAATAATTGAATGACTTATTATTTGTGTTTATATCACATATTTTTAAATAATTTCATGGGATGGTTAAATAATATGAAGATGATAACCCATGAATATTGAGATATTTTGAATTTAACCATTTGACAGGTAAGGAAACTATCATCACATTTTTAACAGTAGTATTGACTCTAATGTCTTATAAAGTAAAAAATTACTTGGGATCAATAAGTATATATGCAATATGGAAATCAAGTTTTACATGGACTATAGGCCACAAGTGATCTTTGTCATCATAATGTTAGGTTCATACTATAAGATATGGAATTAGGATCAATGAGATAGAGAATGTGAGGCTTTTAGCAATGAGAAGTTCATGAACTAGAGGGTTGAGCCATGATTAGTATTTTTCAAGTGTACAATAATATTATGTCATATAAAATCATATTTTAGGATCTACATTTACTCACCTCTCCCTTTTAATCTAGTAATGTATAAATATGAAATTATAAGGTTAAAAAAAATGTGAACCTTTGTATGTTTAACACAACTTTATTTTCTTAAGCCTTATTTTAATTTTTTGTTTGCATATTACCTAAAACTAAGAGCATGTCAAAGTTTAGTTAGTGCATATAAATAGAGAATTGAATTATTGAAATGCTTAAAAGTAAATAAATCATGAAAGGAATACACATATGCATCGATGTAACCATTTTATCCCTTAGTACTTTATTTTGGTGATGATGTTTCTTTACTGAAGCATTGGAGAGATAAGTTCAAAACTAAACCTTAGATATGTGAATAAGATAATTTAACGGTAATTATGCCCCAAATTTGGTGTAAGGATGATTTTTTTTTAGTCCATTAAGAGCATTGAATCTCAATCTCAAAACTCAAGTGTATACATAATCTAGCCAATCTATCCATGGTTAAATTGCATGACCTTCTCAGCCTAAAAATAGTAGTAGTGTTAATTCCATTGAGGGCATTTAATCTCATCTACACTACTAAAGGGATCCAACATTTACAAGAAAATAAAGGCTTAATCTATACATCTTAGAAAAATTGGTGCATCAATTTATGGTTTGGAAATAATGAACATTGTTCATGCACCCTCATCAAATATATTATAAATTATGTATTATATAAATATTTATGTGTTTGGTGAATTTTAATGTACTATACACCAATAATGTGTCTCAATCTAATTTTTTTGTCAAAATGTAATCTCTGCTCTGTAAATATATAATACCTATCACAAATCTGAAAATAATCTATCATAAATCTATGAAATTAGGGCCAAATGCATAATATTATATCCCAAGTGTATATTCAAATCATGTAATATCCAATTCTACCAATTTTTCCAATTGTGTGTGTGTGGACTCATGTCTCTATGATATTCCCCTACTAATATGCCCCCCAATTTTTAGGTGAGGGGATGTAATATGGAATTCATCTTAAATCAAAAGGATAATGCTATATATGTATCAATAATGTAGTAATAAATCATTTATTGGTATCATATCTAAGTAGATATAATAATGAATCTCATAGTATCTAATTACAACAATCCCTAATATGAATTATATGGATCATGGTAATTTATAGGGGGTAATAAGCACAATCTCAGTAAACAATCAATCAAACACACAAGAGCACACAATGTCACATAAAAAGAGTCTAAGAAGATTGAAAATAAGGGGAATTTTCAAATGAAAAACACTCAAAGGGATGACATGTTTAAATGTTCGCACACTAAAGAAACAATACTTAGTGACATGGTGTCCACCAAACAAAAAATATGTTGAAATGTTCCCTAGTGAAAATAAGATAGCAAACAATAAGTATAATCAAGTAATCCATGTCAAATGAGGAGTAAGTGAGAGATATAATCAATAAACATAGGTATGTCATGCTAGTTCCTACATAGATGTGTTAAAAAAGTTTCGTGTATTATTTAATATCTAACACATTATTTAAGATGTAAGCATGAGTATAAAAATGTGTAAGCATTAGTATAAAAGATCAACTTGATGATGCATAGTGATCATAAAACAATGTAGCATGTATCAATCATGATCAATGAAGTATATGCCCCAATGTAGTGTGTCACATGGGTAGAGGAAAACGTTTGAAATATTTATGCCCATCTATCATGTATCTAGTGTATATCTATATCACACTCAAATACCTAAGAATATATGTGTATAGAAGGAAATGATATGTTGTCTACTAACACAGATTAAGAAACATATATTCAAAAGCTAGTTAACATGTGTATGCCAAATATTTTATTATTTTTGTTGTATTTTAATGTTTTCCTATTTTATTTATTATTAGAATTAATTATATTTTTGCATATTTTAATTTTTACTCATTATT
>JARHVA010004004.1:795000-865000 GCA_037957365.1 Torreya grandis
TAACTAGATGAGATAATTATAAGATAAAAACTTTTGATCTTTATGATAACATCATCAGTCACCTTCCTCCTTATCTTCAACCTCAATCCTATCAAAAACCTTTTGATGAAAAATTGGTTACTTTAACCAAAATTAAACATTCCATTCACCATGCTTCCTTGAATGATAAAATAGTTCACATATGTAATATTGACTTATAGACAATTGATTATGATGAAATTTATTCTTTAGATGACCCATTTTTATCTACATTCATTTCAGATAAAAATTTTGAGGTTCTTATATATCATTCTTATTTATTACAATTTTTTAGTTCTTTTTCTATTTTTCCTTCTCTTATAGTACCTAATGTTAGTTTTTCCTCTACTATTCATAGGTTAAAGATGGATCACATATGTTCTACACCTCCAACCATTATTAAACATATCAAGAGTATGATTATGGATAATTCCATGATAGGACCCTATTATTTTGATTGATATCATGATTATTCCAATTTTATTCCTCCACATATATTAGCCACTTTGCTTTAACCCATTGTGAAATCAACCATATATAGATGATTCTAGTACATTTTCCACTCCATCTTCTCCCTTCTTAGGTGATGTTATTCTACCATTGTCTAAGCTTAATCCCTTAACTTCACAATGGGTAGATAGGCCCTATTATGATATTCATAAATTTCTTGGTCATTGGACCAAGGATTTTTGTCTACATCAGTAGCATTAGGCCTATTCCTCTATCACTTCAACTATTAAACCTCCAATGTATACTAATAGAGGTATTTTGGCTTTCATGTTACACATAATCATTCATTTACTCACTACCAAAATCTTAGGTAGTATATTGATGCATTGCATATAGTCACCGTGCATCCCAAAGATAAGACTATACGCTCTCCCAAGCTACTTCTAGATTACATACTGAATGGGAAGTATATTATATTTGGCATCAGTGTAATACTCACCATACTAATAGGTTTCAAGTGATTCCATATCATCTCCAAGATTTCCCATAGTCTATACTAGTTATTCCTCTTGTTATAGGTCACCTGTGAATGAAGGCTCCTCCATTTCAATCATTTTTACCTCCATATAGATCCATAAATACCATTCATATTTAGATACATATTCCTTTTATTGATTGTCCCACATAGGAGGTACTATATTATCATCACTCTTTTTATCCCACACCTAATTTCTTGTGACAAATTATATGAAAGGAAGTCTTTTCATGAATTTCTATAAATATTGATGAGACTTTGATTAACATCAAAATTTAGCTACATAGGGAATGTGTCAAATGTTATAGATGACATTTATGGTAAGATCTATCAATATTTGTGAACACACTATGGTTTTCTCTCACATTATTTATCATTTTATTATATAATTTATATCATATTTGTGAGTTATATATATATCTTATAATTCTTTGACTATTTGGCATACATGATTTCACTTTTCTTTGTGTTGTACCTATTTTCACTCTCTTTAACTTTCTCTTATGGATTTTTAGTATTTTTCATGGCTCTAAAATTATGCTTATGGTTTCAATTCTTTTGCATGGATTCCTTTATTTTCTCTTTTATGATTATTTGTTACTTTCAAACTCAAATAAATATAATTATTAAATTGCTACTTGGTTATAAAACTCACATCCCTTTATTACTTTATTTTTACCATATGATCAATTAGAAAACATTACTTCTCATTATACTACTTATATACAATTATCTATTGGATCTCCCTTATTATCTTATTTATTTTTCACATACTAAGCATACATACGGTTGAAACTAGAGATTACATACTAGTTCATAATTCAACCTAAGTTATTTAGTTAGTCATATCTCTAGTTACTTATCCTCCTATAACCAAAGTCTAAAGCTCATTCGTGTGTATCACTTTTATCACTCATGTTGGTTATTCCATATCCATATGGAGGAGGAATCATAAAATCCATAAAAGAAGTTAAAAATCCAAATCACTTAAATAAAAATCAATGATCAAAAAGGAAAATATAAAATAAAAAATTTTAATTCACACCAAAATATGTTATTTCCTATTTTTAGCACATCTCCTATTCCTAAACAAAGCTCAAACTTCATACTTGGACTCATGATACAGTCTAGGTCTATTGGGGTGCAGTAGGCAAATAGATTGGGATAAGAGAATCAAAAAAATCTATAGTGCTACTTACTTTCTCACACAAGCAACTAATCTTCATAGTATACCAATCGCTCTATAAGGGGTCCTGAGTAAAGAGGAAGATGTCATGGGAATGTAGGTCCATTCTATTTTCATTATTTATATATCCTACATGGGTTGATCTTAGTATTCCATATATTTTCCTATATACATTTATGCTTATTACGAGTAGGTATCCTATGTATTTTCATGGTCATTAGACTCTTAACTTTTTTCATCTTACCTAGTATGCCTCATGTTTAATAAGGTTTTATTATAAATTCCTATGTCTTACTTTTTACACTCGCTATTTCATTCAAATAATTGCAATATTTCCACTTAATAAATATTTTTTTTGTTAACTAATCATACCGCTAGGGTTAACATCTGTTACTTGAATTATAAGACCTTGGATAGGACTACGCATTCCTCAAAAAATATGTCCTTATTTTTCTCTTATTACCATTCACCTCATTGTTGTTCTCCTTGTGTGCTGAAATATAAGAGCTTGGATATGACTAGGCATCCCTCACAAATGAGTTCTTTAAATCCTATTATTATGTTCCAACATTTATATCTACCTCACTAGTGTTCCCTTAGTGAGTTATACTAGAATACCTTGGATAGGACCAGGCATTCCTCACAGAATATTACCATAAATTTTTATACTATGACCATGTCACAATAATAACCTATAAATATTACATGATTCAAATTTGAGATAATTGTTTTACATTATGATTTGTATGTGGTTTATATACTTCCAATATTTATTTAGTATGTTCTATGATTACTTCATAAACACTTCACTTTATCTTCATATTTTATGACTGCATGTATTATTAAAACCATTTTATTAAATCTCTCATACTTCACATCTTGATTTAGTATTATTAAATTTGATTTATACTTACTTTTTCTTCCTTTTCATTTTTTCCTTCTAGATTTAGTATGATTGATTAACTTTATTATACACTTATTTTTAATACCATTTGTTATCTCACATTTTCCACTTTGTTACAAAATTTTCATACTTCTTTAGTATGACTTATATATGTTTTAATTTAGTGAAATTTACTTAAACAAGATTTTAATATTTGTTACTTTTACTTTACCATTTTGGTTTAATATATTTATTCATCTTTTTTTTTTTACACATTTCCAATTAAGATATAGTGTGTATTACATTTTATGATTATTTATATACTTTTCCAAATTATTTTATTTTTATTTTTAACCATGCATGTGTGTCACATAATACTAGAAGATAAATCATACACCATATATTTTCCATAGTATATATAAAAAAATTAAAATACATGTTCTAGAAAGGAAATACATCAAGACATCCATCAATAACATCATTACAACTCATAGATCAAGAAATGTCCATGTCAATATACAACATGAGTCTGATAATAATAATAATAATAATAATAATAATAATAATAATAATAATAATAATACAATTTTTATAGACCCAAGGCTATGCTCCATCATGTCTATCTAGTGGCTGAGCCACACTACCCATAGATGCCTACAATTGACCTCTATGAATAGTAAACTATAATGAGGTAGTCCAAGATCTTAGACCATCAACTTATCCCTGTAGATTGGACACCTAGGCCTATACATATCCAAGCTCTACCATCTAAACCATATTAACATCTCAATCATGGAGTAATGCCTTCTTGGATCATGCCTCCCCATATCCAACTCCTATAGGTAGTTTTCAACCTTCTCCATGTGTCTCTAGTCACCTAGCTTCTTCTCCCACCAATCAAAAACTAGATAGTATATATTGGGGAAGATGGTACTACAAGGTCTTTCATAATAATAGTATCAAGGTGTCCTAGCACCCCATACAAAATATCTTAATGGGTGATTGAGACTACAAAACCCCATCTGCACTCCTCCTTTGACATATCTATAAAATTAAAAAACCAAATATATATTAGATAACACACACACACACACACACACACACACACACACACACACACACACACACACACACACACACACACACACACACACACACAGAGGTAAACCATCTCACCATAATAAGTACATAAATAGCTATGAAACTAGTTATATATACAAAAAATTAAAAAAATTAAAGCATTTATTACCAACATTGGTGTCAATAACCACTATCTCCCCATCATCCTGACTATTGAGCACCTCTACTTTAGGCTACCCCTATAAAAATATAAATCTTAAAGACACCATTTATTCACACCATGGTCCTCCCCTCATATGTCTCTATATGGACTATCTATCTCTATCCCCTATCATTGGATATTCATGTGTGTTAGCTCTCTCTTGTGTCCCCTCTCTTTAATAATTCCTCCATCTCAAAGGTGATCATGGTGGAAACTATAGTGGAATCTATAATCCCTATTATGGATCTATAATATCCTCACTTGTATCCTTACCATCTATATCCAACACTATCACATCATTTTTCTTAAACCTATCCTCCCTTTGTATTGTTATCAACCCTCCTAAGGTCTCATTTGATGAGGCCTAATGACAATTATCTATGTAGGTACTCCTATACCCCCTCTACCTCTTAGATCTATAGCATATTGTGCCCAATAAGTAGGCACTACTAGAGGAACTATTGGATGTGGTAGTCCCAACTATATATGTATATGAACTATAAGATATGACTCCACCCATGAGGTATAATGTCTAGTAATATGAACATACGCTAATCTAGTAGCCATAATAGCCTAAGCCAGCTAAATGTATGTAATATCAGTATAGGATTTCCATACAATCTTACCATGGGTAATCATTTTTAAGGCAACAAAATAGAACACAACATGGACTACATGATCTTATCACCACCTCACCACCCAAGGTAGGCTATCATCCATAACAAGGCGTAACCCAACTACCTGGTACATAGGAAACCACTTATAGATCCATATACTTAATAGAATCATGGGGATCATATTATTATACCCTGAGGTCATCATACCATGCATGAGATACACCAAAATAATAAAACCCAAATGATATATATCACCTTGATCTAGTATTGATTAACACAAGGCTACCAAATACATATGTACCATCCCATATAGCTTATGACACAATGCACACAATTTTACAAGTCTTATCAATTCCTTCCACATATATGAAATGGTTGAGATATATACATCAAATAAGTATACTTGTAATCGAGGATAAATCCTATCTGATCCAGTCACCTAATGGGTTAGGGCTCACCTCTCTTCCTCATCCTCTAGTACATCACAAATCATAGGAGTCTCAATAATGGTCAATCAAAGAAAAGCATGGACATCCTCCAAGGTGATAGACACATCTATGGTATACCCATCCACTTCCCATATAAAAGTGTTATTCAATCACTCATATGGTCCTAAGAACATGATGACTAGATCAACACTAAGAGAGGTCCTCTTCATCTCCCTAATGCCTCCAAATTCTGAGGATAGCCATGCTCGATCAACATATGAGAATATATATAATAATTTTTTTGTCTAAGATGCATCCACTAAGTGCCAAAATATCTATCATCTCTACAAAATGTCAAAATTATTTAACCATTTAGGGTTTAACTATGTAAAACCTATGTTTAGATTAAAGGGATTAGATGTCTAAATCAGTTAAATAAATTGAAATAATTAAGTACTAATTTTTTTATATATTTTAATCTTATTTGAATTTATAAAAATGATAAAAAAAATAATCATAAATATAGACTTATTTTAAAAGTGACTACCACAAATGATCTAGGTTCTAAAAATTGAGTTTTAGATAGTTCTAATTATCATCAATAAGATTCTATAATTTATTTGCTCATTGGATAGTGGTGCCCCATATGGATAGTAGCACCATGTTTTTGTAGTGTCTCTAAAGTGGTGGTAGTGTCCCCTTTTTAGGACTATTCCTATTTTCAAGAAGCACGTGCTCATATGTTTTGAGGTCATATTCCTATGCGAACAAAACCTAAAACTCTTTGTTATGACTGAAATACCTAATTTAGTGTGCAAAACCTAATCATCCTTATAAGTATGTCATGAACAATAATTATGTGTTTTTTAGTAGGATATGGTAGACATCCTCAAAACCCCAATGTGAATATATCTACTTACATACCAATACTTTGAATAAGGATCAATCTTGATGTAGTTCTGATACTTAGTACTTGATGGAAGCACAAGTGAATGCTAGAATGAAAGTGGACTTGGATGCATTGAATGTGCATGAGCTTTGAAATATTTGAAAATTAGTATTAGGGATGCCATAGATGGTAATATGTAGAATTAGGGAAGATTATAGATCAAATACCTTAATGTTTCTCAACTTGTCTTTGGTTTGAATGTGATTTTACATTTATTTTCCATCCAGTGAATTGAGATCAATTAGACTTGTATTTGTACAGACTATAGCTTGTGCAGATACTAAAATGTACTTAGTCCAAAATTAAGAGGGGAACATATTTGAAAAATTAATCATTTGAGAGAGTTAGGGATAAGAACTACATTTCGTAGTTGTGGATATTAGTGACATGTGGTTTTAGTGTCCCAAATGTGGATCTAATGTCCACCTGGTAGATTGTTAGGTATGTTGGGTTGGGATCTAAGAAGAAATTCCTAGGATTGTGTTTTGGTTGATTATAGGTTTTTATGGTTTACACAATAACTAGAAAAGTTTGCCCAAGGCTTTAAGATAGGTCTAGGGATAATCTAGGAATAGGTTAACTCAAGCAACACTCTTAACATCCAATCACCACTTTTAGGTGATTACATTTGCCCCCTCATACTAGAAATACAACAAAGTGAAATGATTAGTATAAATTAAAAATAAGAGTACCTAGGCTTACCTTGAAATTCAAGCTTGTGTATCTAAGTCTAAGTATGTGAATATGGGTTTGTGTATGTGAAACATGATCTAAATTAATGTCCTATAATGAAACACTAAAAAATTAGTCCTTCCTTAAGAGATGATCAAAATAAAAAGACTATACTAAAATAAAGTAACTGAGTAAAGCTAAGTAAAAAGAGAGAAAAGGAATGAATACACCTCATTAGGTACACCAATTAGTGCATAAATTTGGTGATAACCTATGTGTGTGAGTGTACATAGTGGTCATATAATTGAATAACTAGGACTAAAATTATGGCTTAATCAATCTTAATATGGGTGGATTAATAAACTCAGTCTAGTTTTGACTCCATCATTACCCACCCCTACTTGGTGGATCCAAATATGTGAATAGCTTGGATAAGACCATAAGTGTGTCTAACCGTCTCATATGGGTGGCTCAATAATTCAACTAGGCCATGACTTGATCATATCCCACCCATTTGAAGTAGTTGAATTTGTAATTAAACTTTGCAAAGGGATACAAGTATCTAACTAAGTAAATCTAATTGTGTATGTCATCTTTGTGGCCACTTGGGAATATTAGGCATCTCTAAGCCACTCAGGAATGCCAAATGATGTAGATAGAGTAAGGCATGTATATGGTGACAAATTGGAATGTGATAGTATGTGTATATAGCATAGAGAATAAAATGGAGTTTGTCATTCCATCTAATCAACATGTGTGTAGCTAAGTATATGGAAACTATGTGTTGTACTCATGCCCCTAATCTGAAATTTGAGTGTACTAAATCTAAAGTGAGTATGTAATAATTAAATATATGCATCTAAACTAAATGTAGGATTGATCATGATTTTCATTATTCCCCCAAATTTGAGAAACTAGTATGAATATGAGCTGTAATGAATGTATCTAGGTAGAATCAAAACATAATTGTCAAACTTGTGATGGTATGTATGCAAATATGTAATTTACCTAGTGTACTAGTCTGAATAAGCTGGACTATCCTAAAGGTGGGGATACTATAAAATAGTGACCTATAGTGGATAGTACTACCCTTTGGTACTAGTGTCCTAATCTAGGTGCTAATGTCTTCTTAATATAAAATCTAGGTGATCTAAAATGCTATATAAGTCTCTAATTTTTATCTCTAACCTATGTTTGATTTATGAAATTGACCCTGTATGATGAAATTTATCTATGAATAGTAAGGTAGGAGCTTGATATCTATGAAAAATCCTTGTGAATTCCCCATCTTTTGAGGGTAGTTGTGAAATTTGTGTAAGAACTACCTTATTAAGAAGTATCTCTATAACATTGTGTTTGTTGGAAGAAGTGCATGATATTCCATTATAATATACAAACATATCATCAGAATGTAAATTTATATGAGCATGAATAAGTAATTTAAGATGTATGTTGTAATCTAGCATTACAAAAGGGTGTTAATAAAGATGTAATAAATCTATACATCAAAAAATCTGAGTAACTACCTAGGGGTATAGGGCTTGATGTCCATCACAGATCCCAAGTAGGAACAGTAGATACGTGAGGTCCCTCATGGTATAAAAAAACTAGTGTATGTAATAATAAAATACAAGTTTCATGGTGTAGAATCATATATATATAAGTATACATATAAGAAAATGAGGCATGAAAAATGTAGGCCAAGGGGACAAAATACAAGGGACATAGGCACATGTCACTAAATATTATAATGAAGACATATAAAGGCATGTTTGAGTGTCCACATATGTAAGAAAAAAATAATTTGGCTTAAAGACACATATAAAAACATGTTAAAATGTCTAATTATAGAAGAAGGAAAATTAAAAAAATGGACATAGGCACATGTCTAAGGAATATAAATAGAGAAGTGACATATAGACAAAGAACAATGACATATTCAAATGCCCACAGAGATGGAATAACCATAGGAAACATAATCAAGTCTAGTATAGGAAAATTATAAATGAAATCATGTATAAATGTGTAGTGCAAATCTATGTAGATGTTAAGATGAATATATATTGAGTCTAACTAGTGATAGTCAAAACAATCTAAGTGATGAATACTAATTATCAATATCAAGATAAATCAATGTGTAAACTAGATTGTATAGTATGTAAATATAGGACCTAGTAGTGGAAATTGTGTATGAGATGCCCCAATTGGGTAGATGTATCAAATGTATAAACCTATATTAGTTTAATGCCCCAAATGGGTAGATGATAGCTGGTCTAAATTAGTGTAGTGGACTAGAATCCTATCTAGAATTTGCAAGCCTTCAATAAGAACAATTGAATCATATGTCTATGATAAAACCAATTATACTAGGAAAGATAGTAATATGCAATATATGGCAGGTATTATAAATGTAAACATAGTATTGCATACAATTTTTAAAATTTGTGTTTTTAAAATATTTTAATGTTTTTATATTTTGACGTGTTATATTATTTTTGAATTTTTTGAGTATAAGCTATATACAAGAAAATGAAAATAAGCTATGTATAAGGAGAAATATAGTATAAGAGGAAGTTTGTATAATTAAAATGAAAATGAAGAGTTCATTTTTTAATATGTAGCATCTCCATAGATGCATGATGTTCAATGGATTTTTGAATACCTTTCCATTAAGTGAAGTTAGATGATATAATTTCAAGCTAATCTTTTCTGTGATGATGTATGGTCTGAGCCAATTTGATTTAAATTGTCCTTTATTTTCTTCTTTGATGTTAATTTTTATAAAATTTTATTTTAATACTAGATCATTAATTTTGAATTCCCTATTGTGGACTATGTTATTATATGCTCTTTGGATTCAATTTTGATTAGCTTAGAAATGTTTTGTAGCTTAGATATGTGTATGATTGATGTAGATACCTACTATTCCTCTTCACCTAACTCAATTTTAACACCTATAGCCATCAATTATAACATTTACTCTTTTCAATCTTCTCTTGGTTATCAACTATTCACTGGGTTTAACATCATTAACATATATGATCCTATTGAATTTGCTTCCTCTAATTATCTCATTATAACTTTATAACCTTCATATATCTTACACTCATCCATTATTTTCTTTTCATTCACCTTCTCACTCCCTTTCATTCCACCTCTCACTCATTAGTCTTCATCAGATTATAAGATTCTTTGACTAAATCACTTCAATTTTTTATCTAGGTCTCTTATAAATAATTTTGATCTTGGATAGTCTCTCTTAGGTTTAAAAAACTTGTTTTAACTCAATTCAAACCTTCTTACAACCTCAACTATATTCTTGACTTCTCAAACCCTCAACAATTCTTATCTCTTAGTAGCCTTTTCTAGGTTTTTTTAATTGGTATAAATAAGTACAGATGGGTATGGAAAATCCAATGTACTTTTTGTATACCCTATATCCCATTATATCTCCACTCCAAATCTAATTTCCTAATTCACTTTCCTCCACCACTTTCTAACTCCTTCATATTTCAATTAGCCCTCAATTAGGCTTAGTTACCCTATTTTGATCTCAGTCCTAATATACTATACTTACATAGTTTGTACCATGATAAAAACTTGAAAATATCTTATACCAAATGTAAATATATCTAAACACAAAGTTTTATATAATTTTGATGGTATAAAATTTTACAAACACATTTTAGGTTTCAAAACCCTAAGGCAAGGTTAACATTATCATGTGACTAGTTGAGAGGATATTTAATTTGTTTTTGAGAGATATGACAAGTTCTAAACCTTTATAAAACTTTAATAAATTATAATTTATCAATACTTAACTTTACACATGCTTACTTCCTATTTATGATCTCTCAAACATCCTTCCAATGCCTCTTTTGACAAACTGTCTGGTTTCTTGGTAGGGTTGATAGGTTACACAACCCTTGAATCTTAGGGTACTTTCTCCATACACCACTAAAAAAATAAATACCTACTTCAATATTTCATATAAAATCTCTAAAAACTTTCTTATAAAATTTAAAATCTTAGATAGTGTACAAATAAAGATATTACATTTTGTCTTTTTTTAAAGGTTTCAACCCTGCATACAAGATAAAGGGACACTATTTGGTATAATCTAAATATGAATAATTATTCATGCATATTTATCTATATATATGGTCTAACTAAAATTGATAAACCTTATTAAACTATTTTATCTCTCCTTAATACCTTGATCATTTAAACAAACTTCTGACATTGACTATGTATTTGTTCTCACTTATTTACAGGACTGTGTTAAGCCGAGAGTTATTATCTCCTTGTTTTTAGTTTAAAATGCATATGGTGATTATATGAGGTCTGTACTAATCTATTATAACTTATTTAATCATTTATTTTTTTCTTGACACTTCATATAACTGTTTAATCAAGACTTTGAATTTGTCTGTGTCTAGTTCTAAAGTCACTTATAGTTTCATAAATATTTCCTTACAAAGAACTATTAGAATAAATAATAAATATTTGGATAACCTTAATAAAATAATAAAAATCACTTACCAAAAACATACTTATTTTTATTAATCTTTATATATATATATATATATATATATATATATATATATTTCACTTCAAATATGCATACCATTCATTCTTAACACAGAATATAAAAACATATGTGTATACATAGTTAGTCTACAAAATGGGGAAACTTCTTATTGATTATCTTGGAGTTATCAATGTTACATATTTAATTTCATCCAATACTTCATCCTCCTCAAAAAAATTTACTCCTTCTCCCCTACGACCTATTTTATCTCTCCTTTACTTTCATTCTTTTCTATTTGCCTGTTAGTTACATGTATGAAAGGTAGTTACAAATTATTTGATTCATGAAATTACATTTCATTTACCATTTTATTACACATTTGAAAATATTTTTAATCGATTAAAACACATTATTACCTAAATAACCTACTTCAAACATTATAATTCACCAAACACCATAAAACACCTCCCTAAGCTAAGAACTTAATTCAAATTTTCAAAATGGGGTTTTGGCAAGAAACTCTCCCAAGCCAAAGAACATCCAACACAAGGATATATGATTATTATAACACCCTAATAAGGTCCCTATTTGACTTATAAAACTCAAATAAAATAAAAATGACCAAAATACACTTAACTACATTGATTTACTTGATACTCCTACATCAATGATCCAACTATTCTAGTTCATGGAGATGTTGCTCTCTATACTGGTCATATATGATGTGTCCTTTTAAAGACACCCATAAATATGGGATTTATAATTCTAATGGAATAATATATTTAGTGCCATATATAATTAAATAATGAGTGAATCATGTTGGTGTATCTATATTGGTGGGGTAATCCCAAAGTGCATAGATGAGTTTATTGTGTCAGTCATCGCCAAATTTGGTAACTACTTTTTTTAAGAATACTATTGATCATCTTATTTGTTGCCTCTCCTTGACCTTTACCCTTTGGGTATTATGGTGTATAGAATGTGTGTCAAAAATTTTATTTAGCATAAAACTTTGTAGAGAATGTGTGTCAAATTTTGTATTTGGCACAGAACATTTTCACTATTTTTTCCTTGAAAGAGGTTCCATTTTCTATAATTATGGCTACTAGGAGACCAAAGCATGAAATTATATTGGTCATGAGAAAATAACAAATATATTCCCCTTTTTTTATTATAATGGGATTGATTTTACCTAATTAATAAATATTATATAGTTGTGATAATGAATTTGTGGCCTCCTATAGATTCTAGGTTTATTTTTCCAGTTAGATCAAATCCCCATAACATGAATGGCCATGGTGATATGATAAGTTGAAGCTCTTATGAATGTATTTGGTGCAAGCTTCCATGGCATTGATTTTTTTCATAATTTTACATACTCTTAACATTCTTGTTCCATGGTTAGCCAATAGTAACCTTGTCTAAGTAACTTGTGTGGCATTGCTTTATCACTTAAATGACCACCACATTCATTATCATGTATCCATCAAATAGCCTATTTAACTTCCTTGATTTTTAAACATCATATTAGGTGTCTATCAAAAGATATTTTGAATAAATCACCACAAATGATGGCATATCGAAGGGAGTTTTATTGCTTTTTTTTTAATTTTCTTTCTTTATAAAAGTATCTGGTGTGATAGATTTATTCAAAAAGTTGTATATATTAGAGAATCATTCAGATGGTGTTTAATAGTGTGTGGTAACTAATATTGTTAGAGTGATAAGGTCCACATGGGATACTGATGGAGATTATAATCATTTAACTATGAATAAATCTTGTTTTACATCCATCTCTATGGGGATCAGTGATGTTAAACTTACCATTGCACTGACTTAATGGTTGTATTTGCATGGGATGTTCTCTATAGATAAATCATCAAATTGGGTGCATAGACACTAAACCATGTCTTTATAAGGAATCAAGTGTTATTATTTTATTTGGTAAACATATGTGACTTGATTAACAATTAATTTGGAGTCCATGTAAACTTTTATTGATTTTATCTTGAGATCCCGAGCCGATTGAAGGCCTAAAATGAGAGATTCATATTGATGATATTGTTGGTGTATGAAAACCTAGGTCAATATGTAATAGGTACTGTGTGTCCTAAAGGATTGATGAAAATAATTCCAACACCAGCACCAAATGCACATCTAGAATCATCAAAGAACATTATCCATGTATCGATAGTGGTATTGTATACTATGAAATCATCTCCAAAATCATTATTAATAATATTTGTATCCATTAATGGTGTTTTTTCCAGCTAGTCTACAATTATTTGTCCTTTTACTAATTTTTTTAATATGATTTTGAGGTCAAATTTTATAAGTAACATAACCCATTTTGAAATATGATAGGAAAGATGTGTGTTAACATGAGGAATTATAAGGGATCAATGTTGGTAATGATCTATGTTTCATTATTAATCATGTAGTGATGATTTTTATGAGTAGTGAATACTAGTGCTAAGCCATGTTTTTCAATTAATGAATAATTTTTATCATAGTAAACTAGTGTGCAACTGGTGTAGTAAATTTATCTTTATTTATGTTAATCATTATGTTTTGATAAGAATGCTCCTAGTGCATGATATTTTATAGAAAGGTAATGTAAGAGTGGTTTACCAGGTATAGGTGGGACCAAGATGGGAGGGTTCATTAAGTATTACTTAAGTATATCAAATCTCTCCTAACATGTAAGATTCCACTTGAATTTCATATCCTTTTTAAGTAATCTAGTGAATGATTGGGTTTTATCTATGAGTTGTGTCACAAATCCATGAATTGCCTAATTTTTTTGCTAAAGAGACCAAAGTTGTTTTGTATTATTAGGAAGAGGCATATCCATGATTTATTTGAGCTTATTAGGGTTAAATTATATGTTTCATTGAGATATAATGAATCCCAAAAGTTTCCCTAAGGAAAATCCAAAGACACATATCTTAGGTTTTAGTTGAATGTTGTATTTTTTGAGTCTTTCCAAAGTTTGTCACAAATCAATTACATGATGTTTTTTCCCTTTTTAATTTTCTAAAATATCATCCACATAATCTTTAATTATCTTATGAATGATGTCATGACATATATGCATCATATCATGTTGGAAATTTGCACCAATGATTTTTAATTTGAGTGGCATGACAATATAAAAAATGGTGGCCCATGGGGTGGTGAAAGAAGTATTTTCTTGATATTATTTGGCTATCTTGATTTGATTATACATGACAAAACTTTCCATAAAGGAGATCATCTCATATCTAGATATATATTCGACTATCATATCAATGTTTGTTAAAGGGAAATCATCTTTAGGACATGATTTGTTGATGTCTATGGATTCATAACAACATTAGATTTATTTTTTAATTTTTACAATTAGAACAATATTAGCAACCTAGTGTGGATGGGTGACTAGTCGAATGAAACCAACATCTAACAATTATTGGATCTCATCCTTGATAAGGAAAGCTAGTGTAGGATAAATTTTGTGAATATTTTTCTTTACTTTTTTGTCATCGAGATATAATGTAATTCTATGTATTTTAAATGAGGAATGAATGCCAGGCATGTTGGAATAAGTAAATGCAAATACTTAAAGAAAATTAGTTAAAACCTAGAGAATATATATCTTATGATTTATGTAAGGCAAAAGTAAAGAGTATGATGCAAGGATAGTCTTGAGTTCTATAATTAAATTTGACTATTTCTTCATTAAGAAATGTAGATCGATCTAAAGTATATGGTGATGTAATGATTGTATCATCTGTGTAAGGTAACATATGATCTAAATCCTCTGAAAGCTCACCAAAGTATGCCCGGGCACATGTGGAATGAGGAAACCTATTCTTATGACAAAAGGAAGGGAGATCCTCATATGCACCTAGGAATTCTAAGATATCTTCATCATTATTGAATTCATCAAGAATTGGTATATCAACAAAAAATGTATCATCAATGAGATTGGGGTATACGACTAATAGTGTATAAACATGGTTCATTTTATCAACTTCTCATGGAACAAGTGGACAAAATACAATGTGCTGAGAGTAATTGTGAGAAGATTTGGCATTAGATGTATCATTTTTATATCCAAGTCCTTTTTTACCCTATTGATCATATACTTCAATGAAATTTAGGATTCCCTGCTCATGTTTTCCAAGGCCCTGACCTATGTAACCCATCTTCAATAAATGTTGTAATGTGAAATGTGAAGTAAATTTATTACCCTATGTATTAGAAGTAATTGGTGGAGTTGTATGCATATTTTGAATTATAGCTTAGGGTGGTGTAGTAGCTAAATTTGTGCGTGGAATATAGTTATGTGAAGGCTCTATATGTTGACAATAATTAAATGGTTATTTATCCATAGGGAATGTATATATATGTACTCTATAGATAAAATTTAAACATGCATCTATTGTTTATGGATCTGCATATATAGTTTGGATCTAGGGTCTACCAAGTAAGAGGTTGTAATTGAGATCATTTGGAATAACTTGGCATGTTGTAGTTAGTGTTTAGGGTTTAACATAAGGTTTAATGTGATTTGACCCAAAATGTTTCATGGAATATAATCAAATCCTCAGATGCTCATCTTAGAATGATCCAAATATATAGCACGGATGTTAAGATAACGTAGAAAAGAGAAGTTATTGATGTTTAACCCTGATCTATTATCAACTAGAACTCATTTTGACACCTAACTCACTAATTCATAAAGAAATATAAAGAGGTAGGTGTAAATTTATGATGTGTTGAGGTGGAAGTTCCTCTATTTTGAAAGAAATATGCTCTTTTGTCCATTTCATAGTGTTGATAATAGAATCAACATAGGTGGGCTTGGTTGTTTGAAGTAGTTGAGTTTCATGGAGTGCCACATACAAAATATATTTTTATGTGTTGGAGTGTTGTTAAATATATAACATGGAAATTTTACTTGAAGGATTATTTTTTTGATCTATACAACTATAGCCATGGGTATTACAAACCTGCCAAGCTTGAAGACCACATGAGTACATCATAACCTAGACCATAGATCCTACCAAGAGTGTAGAGCTAATATTAGATGCAGGATGTGGGAAATATGTTTGTGATCGATAATTAGGAGGGTTAAGTAAGAAAAATTATGTTTTTATATGTCTAGGAAAGATGGGAAAGGAATCAAATTACACCAAAGAGCAAAATGCATCTAAGGTAGATTTATTGATTTTAGGTAATACAACTATTATTTGATTAAATAAATTATCTATGTGTTTAAATAATACTCTCTTAATTGTATTGTAGATAATATAAAGATAACATGCAAAATAAATAATGAAACATGAAAGAAATTTGAGTTGACATGAAACATCATGTATGCATATAGCTATGTGATTATAAAATAATGTCTTAATTGTATTGTACATAGTATAAAGATAACATGTGAAAGAAAAAAAGAAACCTAAAAGAAATTTGAGTCGATAGGAAGCACCATGTATACATATATCTATGTGATTAAAGAATGATGTATTAATTGTATTGCACATAGTATAAATACAACATGCTATGAGATCTGATATATATTGTATTTGATATAAATCATCATCTATACATGTGTTTATGTTTTTTTTTGAGTTTATTATGAATTAAAGGGAACAAGCATGCGAATGAAAGTATTAAAATTTACAACAAAAAGTGATTGATTTCTTTTGTCATTACTATCATGATTATATAATATGTGTGAATCTGTAATTTGAATTATGAAAATTCAATCCCTAGGGTTTGGTATTTCTAGGGTTTTGAACTGTTAGTTAACAAAATATTTAAATAAAATTTAAATAAATGTCACCCTACTATGGTAATGATTAATGGGCTAGGTTAAGCAAAAAAAAGGAATATATGAATTTATATCCCTAATTTGGTGTGTCAAAATGAATAAAAGGTAAACCCTTGGCAAAACTAAGGTTTTAATGAATGTTTAAATTAAGTCAAGTTTACCAAATTATTTAACCTTTTAGGGTTTAACTATGTAAATCCTAGTTTAGATTAAAGGGCTAAGATGTTTAAATCAGTCAAATAGATTAAAATAATTAATTACTGATTTGTTATAGATTTTGACCTTATTTGACTTTCTAAAAATAGTAATAAATAGGCATAAATCTAGAATTATCTAAAAAATGACTATCAAAAATGATCTGGGTTCTAAAAATTGAGTTTTAGATAGTTCTGAGTGTCATCAACAAGATTCTAGAATTTGTTTTCTCATTGGATAGTAGCACCCCATATGGATAATAGTGCCCTATTATTTTAGTGTCCTCAAAGTGGTGGTAGTGTCCCATTTATGAGACTATTACTATCTTTTGGGAGCACCTATGCCTATGTTTTTAGGTCTTGTTCCTGTGCACATGAAACTTGGAACTTAGTGTTATGCCTAAAAAACTAGATTTAGTGTGCAAACCCTAATCTCATTTTGAGTATGGCATGATTAATAATTATGTGCTATTTAGTAGGATATATTGGACATCTTCAATACCTCACTAGGAAGATATTTTCATACATACCAATACTCGAAAGAGGGATCAAGGTTGATGTAGTTCTCCCACCTAGTGCTTGATGCAAGTGCAAGTAAATGTTAGAATGAGAGTGGAATTGGATGCCTTAAATGTTATGGAGCTTTAAAATATTTGAAAATTGGGTTTATGGATTCCATTGATGGTATCATGTATAAGTAGGGGAAAATAGGGATCAAATACCTTAATTATCCTCAATTTATCTTTGGTATGAATGTGTTTTTGCATCTATTTTACATCTAGTGAATAGAGGTAAATTAGACTTATATTTATAGGGATCTGTAGCTTTTTTAAATAATAAAATGTGCTTAGGCTGACCTTAGGAGGGACACACATTTTTAAAATTATCAATTTAGGAGATTTAGGGCTAAAGACAGTAACACCCAATTAGGGACACTAATGCCATATGGGTGTAGTGTCCCAAATGTGGTTCTAATGTCCACCTGGAAGATTTTTGTGAAAGTTGGGTTGGGATCTGAGAGCACACTCTTGGGACTATGTTTTGGATAATTTTAGGTGTCTTTAGTTTGTACAATGTTTGTAAAAGTGTGATTAAGGCTCTAAGATAGGTTTAGGGCTAAGCTAGGAATAAGTTAACTCAAGTAACACTCTTAACATCCAAATACCACTTTTAGGTGATTACATAAACACCATATAATTTATTATATCTTGATATAAAAATGATCAATATACATTCTTAAAAAAATTAAATTATTAAAAATTAACTACTTCATAAACCTATTCATATTATTTTCTAATTCCCACCCTTTTCCTACACAATTGGGCCTTTTTATACTAAATTGACCCTGCCATCCCTCTTTACCAACTATGTCAACCCTATGCCATTTAATTGAACCATTTTTTCAAACACAATCAAAAATTTTAAACTAAATCAACCCTTTTTACTTATTTTCATACTAGATTGGCCTTTTTCTATAGAGTCGACCCAATTTAACAAACTACATTGGCCCCCTACTATATACTGCATCGACCAACATGCACTATGTCAGCCTTGTAAATTTTTCAAAATAAGTAGGCCCTCTACTAAAATAGTCATCCATCCCAAACAATATTATGTGATCCCTCTACTATGTAATTGACCACTTTCTTACCTTTTGATATTTCAAATTGAGTCAGTTGTGTTGAATCTATTTGAAAACAATGATGACATTTCAAGTATTTACCATAAATGTCTTAGGTATTTATTGATATGACCCTTTCCTACCCATTATCCCACTTATTTATTGTTTATCTAAAAATATCCAAGGGAAATTTTTGATACCTAAGTTATCCTTAACACCTATTTTTTACCTAGCTTAATTTTAATTAAAAAATACTAAATTGAAGTTAATGCATCACTTACCTGAGTTGCACTGGTTGTGGTCACTAGGCATCCTCCATGTCATATATGTTTTCTCCTCACCATGGTCAGTTTTAGTGCTCAAATAGGTCACTTAGGGCTCTATTTTATCAAAATATCAAAACTAAAAATTAATTATTTTTAACCCTTTCTATATTTACAATTTAAAATTATTTAATTACCAATTATTTTCCACCAAATTCCATTTTTCACTCATAATTTTATTTCTACTAACTTTTTTCCAAACAGAAAGATTTTCTAGAATCCTAATGTCATAGAGAATTTTTTTACCTACTACGTGTATATTTTATAAAAAAAATGAATTTTTACTTATTTTACTGATGCCTAATGTTCCCTACATAAGACACATATACATTTCTCTCTCTTTGTTTCTAATCTATAACACTAAGGTAAGTAAAGGTATGAATTTTTCAATCTTATCCTTTCATTTATCTTGTTGGCTTCTTACTAAAATTTACTTATCTCATCATTGTGGTTTTTGTGTTATTTTCCCAAAGTCTCATCTCATGTTACAATTACATGATACATGATGAGCTTTGAGTGGGGAATATGTATACACATAATATTTTTAAACTTTATCAATTAGTTATACTTTCTCTCTTATAATAACCCATTGAGTCTTAGTCTCTCTAAGTGCTTTCCTTAAATGGTGCACTGAGAAATGGGTGGGTAGACCATTGGTGTTTCACAATATTTTTATTCCCCATACCACCACTTAAAACCAAAACAAGTCCCTTCTATACATTTACATAAGCTTTCACACCTCCTTTGCATGATCCTCCAAGAAATTCACTACTTCAAATAGCCCCTAACTAATTTAAGCCTCTTTTTACCATTCTATGAACATACTCGAATGGGTCAACCCTATTATGGGAATTTATCACATTATGGGATAAGTTGGCCCAACTGACTTAGTATAGGACATAATTACTTTATTTCCTAAACAATTAGGTCAATTAGGATGACTGTGTCAAATAAAGTTATAGAAGGCTTTAGGGTTAGATCTACCTATATATACACATCATTTACCTCATTTAAAATAGAGAGAATCATTCATTTACACTTCTTTATATGCTTATCTACCATTCTAATTTGGAGTCATTGTTTAGGGTTTCATACTTCTTTTGGAGAAGAATATTATCTTGTAGAAAAAGTATTTTTGATACATAAGAGAAGTCTTGTAGATTATATTTTACCTATAATTTTATCCTTATAAACCACAACAGCCTCTTGAAAAACACCATTAGCCATGGGAAATATTGAGACTCGATGGGTTATTTTTCAAGGTATGTATTCCTAACTCTTAATCCTCTTTTATTAGTAGATATATCTACATGTGTATTAGATTATGAATGTATTTATCTCTCCTACTTAAGATTATCTCTAAATTTACTCGAGTAGAGTTCTTTTCATGTTTATTGTTTATGTTTATTATCCCCCATTTTTGCCACAAGATTTGTTGAGCACTGGATTATATTTACTTTACTATGTTAAAAACCATAGAACCTAGATAGGGTTTTTGTGTGGTATTTATTGGCTAGAGTCTTTAGAACCATATATAGTGATGTTTTATGGTAGGATACCCCTTAGTTAGGTCTAGTAGATCCATATTGTTCATGAGCCTAATTTTCTAAATGTACCAACAAATGTAATGGCTAGTTTGATTTATTCTCTTTGAGATAGAACTCATTTATAGATCAGCTTCACTTTCCATTGTATAAACTAAGCTCTTTGGAAAATTATATTCACCTGTTCATATTCAAGGATTCTAATTTAAATTCAAGTATAGTGTATAATGAGATTTCCATTTTCTTTGCAATAAGGAATAATTATTTATTAAATAAATCATGTTTTCAGGACACAATAAAATCACCTCCAACAAAGAACAAAATGATGAAAAAGGAAATTATGTTAGGCATTTAATACAACAATAGTGTTCAACATTCTATGTGAGTGCATGCAGTACACATATTTTTGGGATGACGCATTGGGGAATCTCCTCATATAGTTTGGATTTTACAATCACTTTTAATTATATATATTGCCAACACTACCATTATCATCGACTTGGTTGGTGCATACTAAGTAACCATGGCCCATAGTGATTACCATTGCCAAGTATTAAGTAAACATTTAGTAATTTTAAAATAATGAGTGTTATATGTTTGGTTGAAGGTGTACTACTAACCTCTAACTGACATTTCCTTATAAGTTCCTACTACAAGTTGTTCCTCACAACTTGGAGCCTTATTTTGTCCCATACTTTATGGAATGAATGAAACATTATGGTTTGTGTTTTTTTCCATTACCTACATATCTATATGTGTTTCTATACATACTAAATTATTCCTATTTGATAAGTTTGTGTACTAGCTTAGAAGTGAGGTGGTGTTGTATGTACAATAACTAGATCTAATATAGGAGATAAGTTCATCAAGGACATTGAATTGGGGGAGGCACAACTTAGGAGGTAAGGTGTCAGTTTAACCATTTTTACATATACCACTAGAATCATTGTTTATAAAAAAATCTTAATTAGTGATTAAGAATTTGACATTTAGGTATGATGGTTTGGTGGTTTACATTGTGCAAATGTGGAAGCCCAACTATAAGACTCAAAAGGTTATTATTGATGTGCTTAAAAGAACATAAAAAATCTTTATTTGGTAGTAACAATTTATCCTGTGGCATATATAATGGAGTAAATTTATTATGATCCTAATAATTCGAGCCATAGTGTGAAAATCCTTAGATATCTTATGATTTTTACAAGCACATCAAGTAGCTAGATAGGAATCTACCCCAAGTAAAATAAACTAAATGATAAAATTTGGTTCATTGTTAAAGGATCACTTATGTGTCTTTCCCAAATGCAATCCCACAAATTTCCCAAATAACACTTGTCTCAAATTTTCCAAGAAATGAATTGCATTATCTAAATTAGCACTTGTAATTAAATGTGTATCTAAATCTAATAATACTATTTGTAATCATTGTTTTAAAATAAATACCTGATGTTCTCCAATCATGATAGGGAGAAAACCCAAATTAAATTATTGGTTAACTTTTTAAATTAATGTAATAGTATTTATTCAAAAAAAACCCATTCTAATAATGGGAACCCACTGCATCCCTTATTTTATTAACTATTGTACTTAACATTATAATTTCTGAGGAAGTCACCCATCTTTGACATCTTATAGTTTTTTCAAATTTCTTAACATTCACACCACCTTATCATGTGAAGTTTCATTTATATAAGAATATTTATGTTTGTATTTAAAGAATATATCTCTTACATTCTCTAAATTGTTAAACATAATAAATTTTAAAATTATTTTTATTTGGTTTATACAATTTTCTTTGAGGAGGTAAGAGAAAGTGTAATTGATATTTTAATATTGGACACCATTGATCAAACAAGGAAAAGTGTGGTTATTTGTATCATTCGTGATGTGGGTAAAACCATCCTTGAAAATGTTGTCTTTAGTAAGCTCAACCTTAAGACATACAGGTTTTGTAGGATTTTTATGGATGAGAACCATTCCACTTAGCATCTTAAGATGCTACAACCAAAAAAAAATCTTAACTTATTTTAAATAGTCATTCAGTGAATGCAATAAGATCTAAATATAAACTTGAGTATGTATGCAAAGACAAAATGAATAAGAATCTATACTATTGTATAAAATAAATAGGAAACACAAAAACTGTTAGAAAAATAAGCCTTCTATTAAAATTATCAAGCACTTGTGTGCTTTTATTCCCTCTCTTTGTTGTGTATTACAAATGAGTCTGAATACAAATATATAGAAAAAACTTAATAACTATATGATTATTTGCATCAACCATGTAAAACTACTCACATCCCATTAACCTAATATTACATCGACTAACATGCTATATTAGTTAACTCACACTCCACTAACATGATTTATCAATTAACTCACACTCCAATAACATGTTTTATCAATCAACTCATATTTCACTAACATTTCACTAACTTATTTTATTACCCCCTTATTCCACTAACACATTTTATTACCACATAGAATTTCCCTAAAATATTTTATTTCCACCTAAAATTCTAGTAACATCATTTTTTCACCCACTATCATTTCACTAACATGTTTTATGACGCACTACCATATGTTAATATTCCACTCACACATACTTAATGCTAGTGTGGTTATGCCTATATTTCAACACTCCCCTTAATCTTGATTTTAAGCCTTGATGATTCCCAAGTGATCTCTCAGATGCTAAAAGTTTTCTTTTCTCGATGGCTTAATAAAGATGTTTGGATACTAATCTTTAGATCTACAAAATTACAATTAGATCTCATTATTGTTGGCTAATTCTCTGATGAAGTGATATCAGGTGTCTTTATGTTAGATCCTCTTATGAAATACTCTATTACATAAAACCTTGGTTGTTTCTTCTTATTTGTGCCATAAATATACAAACAACCTTCTCATCCAAATTATTTGACACATGACTCCTATTCCTAATACATATTCTTTGTTTGTTGATGAGAAAGCGGCAATGGGTTGTCTCTTAGATGCCCATGAAACTGCATCAGAAACAAAATGAAAAAATGTAATTAGATGTGTTGTTCCTATCATCAATGTTTATTTCATAGTTTTTATTCATGTAACCAACCATTTTGAAATCTTCTTAAGTTGTATACAAAATTCTAAAATTTATTGTACCTATAACATATCTCAATATTATTTTTCCTACTTGTTAATGAGATTATTTTATAGACTTCATGAAATTTTAAATATGGATTAATCCATATATTATATTTGTCCTTATGGTTGTCTAGTACATCAAGTCATCAATGAGTCTTTTATATATTGTTAAATCAACATTGGATCCTTTATCATCCTTAATTAATTTCAAACCTGTTATACTTGGTCTCCGTGTTGTCTTAAAGTTTACCATATTAAACCTTTTCAAAATATCCTTGGAATATTTGTATTGAGAAATGAAAACATCATTTTTGGATTCATTCAATTCAATCCAAAGAAAATACTTCATGTGACCCAAATCGGTGATATAAAATTATTTATTCATGGATCTATTGAATAAATCAATTGATATGTCACGCGTTAATATCAAATATTTAACATATAGATAAGTAATTATAATTTAAATTTATTCATTAATATTTTTATATAGTGTAGGATAATTTTTACAACTACTGAAGCCATTACGTAAAAGATAATAATCAATTATACTATACCATCCTCTAAGAGCTTGATTGAGTCCATAGAGTGCTTTATAGATTATATAGACCTTATCTTCATGATAAGAGATCTCATATCCTAGTGGTTTATCCACATATACTTCTTCTAAGAAAACATTTAGAAATGCAGATTTTAAATCCATATGATATACTAACCAATTTTTATGATCTGACATAATTAATATTATTTTTACTATGTTTAGATAAGCTACTAGAACAAATGTTTCATTATGGTCAACTCTAAGTTGTTGTGAAAACCCCTTGTATAGTAGCTTTGCCTTATGATTTTTCAAATCTCCTTTTGCATTAAACTTGATATTATAAACCCACTTTACTCCTATGACATATTTTCCTTCTAGAAGATACACTAAATACCATGTTTGATTATTCTCTATAGCATAAATTTCATCATCTATTGCTTGTGCCTAGTTTTAATCTTTAATTGCTTATTCAGAATTAATTGGATTAGTTACTTGTGAAAGTAATGCAAAAAGATAAAATGAATCAACGTTATGTTTGTCTTCATTTTGATTATAAATATCACTCAGTCTTATTATTTTTAATTTCCTTATACCTGTATAATCTAAAGAATTTAGACTTGAAGGTATAGCACCTAAAATTAATGCTGTTTAAGGTGTTTCTTCAATAGTACCCTATGACATGTGTTTTTGTTCATTTTATGCAGCTCTTGTTTGAATTAATGAATATATCCTTACATTTTATGAATGGATCACTTCAAAACCACTTTTTTGAGCTTGAATGGGTGTGGAAGGAGGTACCATAT
Organism: Torreya grandis; assembly: GCA_037957365.1. NCBI lineage: Eukaryota > Viridiplantae > Streptophyta > Pinopsida > Cupressales > Taxaceae > Torreya > Torreya grandis. Next base: position 820,522 of record JARHVA010004004.1, read on the forward strand.
AAGGAATACATGTTGGGGTTAAAACTTCAACATCACCTTGTGTAAACCTATTTTAATACTCATTATTTTCTCCAAACTTTCATCCCATGCTTATTATTTTATGAAATACACATCTATACTAATTATCACCTTTATAGCTATTGGATTATATAACTTGAAATATTTTGTGTCCTTACTCTATCCTATAAATATAGACATCTTTTTTCCTTTCTATACAACTTATTTCTCAATTTATCTGTCACATGTGCATATGCCACACATCTAAACACTCTCATATGAGAAAAACTATATTTTATTCTACTCCATGCTTCCTTTAGAATCAAGTCCTTAACACTCTTAGTTGGGAACCTATTCATTATGTATATTTCACATGCTAGGAACCTATTCATTATGTATATTTCACATGCTAGGAACCTATTCATTATGTATCTTACACATGCTAAAACATTTAGCCAATACTCATTAGGAAAATGTTTTACCTTCAAAATACTTCTATCTATGTCCATGACTATTCTATTATTTCTCTCTTCCATTCCATTTTATCGAGGTGCATTGTGTATTCCATGATCACTACAAAAAATTAGTAAATCATTTGAGATATATTGGCCACCTCTATCTGTTCTCATAATATTCATATAGTGCATACTTTGTTTCTCAACTAGAGATTTGAATTCAAAAATAATCTCAAAAATAATATACTTGTGCTTCAAAAAATAAACCCATGCCTTTATATTATAATCATCAATGAATTTTAAAAAATAAAAGCATCTACAATTAAATGTGTCTACATTGGTCCACACAAATTAGAGTGAATAATCTCCAATGGTTTTTTTACTCTAACTGACTTGTCAACTAGGAATGACTCTATGTGCTACTTTCCCAAAATGGACCCTTTACATACTATATCTGGTTTTTATATTAGTGGTATATCTTTTACCATATTTTTCATGTGTAGCAAATTTAGACCTCCATACTTCAAGTGTCCAAATTATAAATTCCAAAGGCAATTTTCATATTTTATTTCTAACAAGAAATTTGCTTGTTAAACTATATCTTATTGGGTTGAATTTAGGGCTACTAAAGGAATCACTAAGGGTTAATCTTGAGAATATTCCACCCTATAATTTGCTTCCAACCTTAGAGATAACATTTGGTTGTTGGATATTTATACTTTAGCTATTAACATATTTCTTGAAAATAGGTCCATAATTTCACATTCATTATTTTTTTAAAAACACTCTATAACTATTCTAAACAAGCTACCCATTTTTCATTAAATTATTCTTTAAACCAAGATCATAGTAATTAAATGGAATAATCTTTTCTCTCCATGCTTAGTAAGAGTATTAACACTCCATTTTCCATGATTGTCACTTTATTATCATTGCCCAAATTAATATATGATTGTAATGACCTATGAAGACTAGAAAACATTTCTAAATTCTATGTCATGTGAGTACTAAAACCTGAATGTAGAAACCATACATATTTTGGACTTTTCTTAACAACATTACATTAAAAAAACATAGAACCTTGATTCTAATTTTCTCTATAAAATTTTGCACCTTACTTATTGAAATCAAATTGTCTTTTTCTAAATTAATATGCATAATGACCATACTTTTTACATTAATGACACTGAACTTGAGATTTGTCATACCTTTGGCCATTTTATTGATTATTACTTGGACTTTATCTAGTGTTGCTACCATTTAAATGTGTTGGATTGGTTCTTGTAGCTCTTAATGAATTTATTCATTTGCTTCTGAATTTATATCTTCCTTTTCCTCTACCATGACTAATTGAAACTTGTGACTTGAAATCATGCTTCAAAAAAGAAATAAAAGAGTGACATACCCTATTCTCATAATAAATTATATATGCATGAAGTTCATCTATAAAAAATTAGTAAATAATTTTTGTCTCTTCTATAGCCACAATAATAGACTCAAACTTTTTGGGTAGGTGCCTAAATTTTTTTTTTAATATTCTCTTATCTTAAAGAGTCTCACCATGAGACCTGATTTGATTAACTAGACCACAAACCTAAGTAAAAAAGTAATCTATATATTTAGATTCATTCATAGACACAGACTCAAAATTGCTTCTCAACATTTGTAACTTTGTAATTTTTACCTTAGTTATGCCTTTATATGTATTTTGGATGATGTCCTATGATTGATTTTATTTTTTTGTTATTTCAACCTTTGGGAAGGTACTTTCATGCATTCCATGAAATATGTATAAGAGATAATTTGAATCCATTTCTCTATTATCCTTGAGAAAGTCATCCTCTACCTGAGATAAAGCATTGTGTGTTATTGCATTAGCAGGTTTAGGGAATCCATTCTCTATAAGCTCTTATATATATTGAGAGATAAATAAATCCCTCATTTTGATTGATCAATAATCATAATTCATACTAGTAAATTGATAAATTTGAGTATTAGTAAGGCTTATGCCATAAGAGGATGTTATTATTGGCTCTAATACCAATTTGAAGGAAATTAGATCTAAATCTAACTGTGAGGATCTGAAAAAAATAAACAAGAAAATTTATTATTGTATAAATATAATAAACATAAAAATCCATAGAAAAATAATACTTATATTAAAATCATCAAGCATTTGTGTGCTTTGCTTCCTTTCATTGTTGTGTATTATAAATGAGGATTAATAAAAACATATAGAATAGACTTCTCAACTAGAAGATTCCTTGCATCATCCACATGACACCATTCCCATCCCACTAAATGAATATTACATCCACTAATATGCTTTATAAATTAACTCACACTCCAATAGCATGATTTATCAATCAACTCACACTCCAATAACATTCCTCTAACTTATTTTATTACCACCAAATATTCCACTACAATATTTTATTACCACCTAATATTCCACTAATATATTTTATTGCCACTTAATATTCCACTAACATCATTTTTTCACCTAGTAACATTCCACTAAAATCATTTCACTAACATGTTTTATATTGCACTAACATATTTTAATATTCCACTCAGGCTACACACATACTTAATGTTAGTGGGATTAAGCTTATATTCTAATATTCAATTGAGGAATAATATAGAGGGTCGAGAAAAATTAATTAAGGCTAGGTGTGGTAGGATAGTTAAAGATAACATTTTAGAAAGGAAGGCCCATGTTGAACCATAAGAATACATAAAATCATATCCCACTCATTATAGCACCTTTAAAGCTAGAAAACATTGACAAAGTATTTTATAATGTTTCCTTCAGTATTTATTAGTGATATGTATGTTTTATATTATGTCCCTAATTATTAAAAATTGCATATCACATTTAAAATAATGAATGCAAATTTATTCAAGTAATGACTTCATTCTATTCTATAATAACCCATTCACTCTATATTAGTAATATGTAGGTTTTCTATTATGTCCCTATTTGGACATATTTTTATATGACATTTAAAACAATGAATAAAAATGTATTCAATTAATGGTTCATTCTCATAAATTATTGGACATATATATTTCAATGTTTGGTCATACTTAAAAATGCGTGTAAATAACAATTCAACATAAACATAGTGGTATAACTTTGATAAAGCCCAATCACTTCTAAACTCACCTATTCAATGTAAGAATACCCTTAACCACATAAAAATCAATTTTAGTATAATGATATGGCATCCTATAGATGATGTGGGACCTAAAATTTAATTCCCCACAACTAATTCCCCACCCCTAGCTATGTTTTCTACATGACATTACTTTTTCCCTACTGGGTTGTGCACGAATTGTATAAAGGGGAAGTTAAAAACCAACCAAAAGTGGAGATAGGGAATAAATTTTATAATTTATTTCTATTTTGGGTAAACATATTGTCATTTTTTAGGTTTTTGAGCTTTCTATATTACTTTTTTTCATTTATAAAATCTCTAAGTTCTTAGAAATTAATGTTTACAAAATGCTCACTTTGAGCTCAAGCCAAAGTGATGTGATTAGGGAAGCATTAGTCACATTGATGACTTGTGAACTTCAAACTACCACTTTATGTTAATTTCATGTTTTCATTATCCCTCCCTCATCCCTAATCACTTCCTCCTCATACCTCATCACTCATAATCACTCTCTCCTCATTCCTCACTATCCTTGATCACTCTTCATTGACCCTCAAAGTTCTTCGTCATCTCTACTCATTACATCATGGTCCCTAATCACTCCCTAATTGACCCTCACCATCCCTCATCATCCCTAATCACTCCATAATATTTTATCATCCCATAGTAACTCCCTCCTCATCCCTAATGATCCCTATTCACTCCCTCATAATCCCTCATCATCCTTAATCACTACTTCATTAACCCTCACCATCCTTCATCATCCTTAATCACTCCCTAATCATCAATAATCACTCACTCATTAACCCTCACTATCCCTCATTGTTCCTAATCACTTATTCATCATACCTAATCATCCATAATCACTCCCCCCCTCTTCCCTCATAACCAATAATCATTCCCTCCTAATCTTCATTGACCCTCACCATCCCTAATCAATACCTTGTCTATAATCACTATGTCATTAACCCTCATCATGAATAATCATCCATAATTATTCCATCATCATCCATTCTCACTCCCACATTATCCATCCTCATCCTTAATCACTCTCTAATGCATTGATGGTGGGTGTAGTGGCTTCTTATTTGTTCCTGATTGGGCTATGTTCTAAATCTAAATTTTACTCTCTCAAATAAGGCCCATGAAAACTCTTATTTTATTCATCTTATTTAAATCATATAAGGAACTTAAATATATCATCTGATTATTTGGTGGGATTTATATATATATATATATATATATATATATATATATATATATATATATATATATATATATATATATATATATATATATATATATGGTGATCCATACACAAACCAGGGAGAGAGTGTGTATCTAGATCCCCAAGATTGATTAAATAGGATGGTAAGAGAGCAAAAGGTGGGATGAAATTGTATTACTTACATATATATAATGAGATTTTGGAATCTAAGACACCCCTTCATGTCAATTTTACTTGTTATTAGGTTCATTATAGGCTAAAAATTACACAAAAACACCATATCCACTTATGGTCAAGGTAAATGCAAACAATGGGCCTACCACACTAATTCAACCCATATATAATGAAGTTTATTCAATGATGTAAATTAGTTGAAACAAAAAATTTTATTAATAGGGTAATAATTAACCATCACATCATATTACCCACACCTAGATTTAATTATTTATCACATGAACATCATGAAATGTGTATAAAGATAACATCAATCTATTCTATGATATGGATAATATTGCATCACACAAATCATTCATACCATGTTGGGAATTATACATATTGGGTTACTCCATATAATAAGTTTATGGTGGGTGAAATGTATTTCTTCTTTTACATGTTTATCCCCTAGTGATTTCTTTCTTTATATAGGTTAGAATTCCCCCTCTCCTTTCAAGATATGGTTTAGGATTCAATCATGCATTTAGGTATGGTATACTCAAAATCAAAATATGGCTCAAATATTCAATCAAGTAGGGAATACTCAAGGAGATAAATTAGGTAGGAAATAATCAATGGTATAGATCTATTGCATACGTAAAATGATTCAAAACTTTATTTCTCACTCTATCTATTAGGAAACAAGCTTCCCTTGGCAACAATAAAAGTTAAATAGGTAGGGCATAACTAAGTAAGTAGGGAAAGGATATGTGCAAGCTATAAATTGGGAAGAAAATTTCACTTGATATTTAATATTATATTCTATAAATGTAAAGTGGGTAGGATAAGAACAAAGATATATTTTAGGAGTAAAACTTCTATTTACTTATCAAGTAGGGCATAACTAAGTAGGTAGGGAAATAAAAAAGTATCTATCAGAAATAAAATTTCCCTTGATAGTTATGCCTTAATCCAAAAGAAAAACAAAACTAGATATCAAGAAGGAAATATTACCTTAATAGTTATGCCTTAATCCCATGCTATCTATCAAGAACGAAGTATTCCCTTGATATGCTATATCAAGTGAAACAAATCTAGGTATCAAGAAGAAATGTTTCCCTTGCCTTACTTATTGCCATAGATGAAGTAGATATGGAAAATCATTGGATGAAATTTTATTACTTACATAAATAGATTTATATTTGGGCATATAATAATCCCAATCATAGATTTGAAAATCAAAATTTATATCTATATAGATAGGGGCTACTGGAGACTAGTTGAATATACCAATCCTAACCCCATATTTGACTTATCATTTTCTTTATATGTCATTGAGAGTATGCCCATAGTAGACTAGATTCCCAGATAGATATATAGATAGATAGATAGATAGATAGATAGATAGATAGATAGATAGATAGATAGATAGATAGATAGATAGATATTCATCACTTTGATAGAGTACATTCCAATGTGGTAGATGATAGAGTGTTGATATATACCCAACCTAATCTATACCCAAATTTATCTATGAAGGGAATGGAGGGTATATTCCTTAATCTAGTTTATTTGAGAGGGGATGCTTAGAGATTAGGCATGGTTCAATGGTACCTAAAGGCCAAATTAGGGCCATGTCATATTCTAATTATGCCCCAATCCCCAATAAAATATATCAAAGGATAGTGTAGGAATTAGGGCCCCACCATAGATATATCAGGGTCACCATTTTGAAAGTCTTACCCCATCTTAAATTTACCCCACCTAATATAAGGCAATGGAAGATTTCCCTACCTAATTTATCTATGATAAGGAGTAATAAAAGGGAAGGTTTCCTTTTTAATATCTATATTTTATTCACCTAATAACTTTTATCATCCCTAATCACTCCCTCCAATACCGTTATGGTGGTTTTAGTGGATTTTTACTTGCGCATTGTCATCCCTAGTCACTCATTTATCTATATAGTTTAGAATGCCCCCTCTCCTTTCAAAATATGGCCTAGTCAATACCCCCTCATTTGAAGCATGCATTTTAGTGCCCATTCAATAGGAAGAAATGGAATGAATCAATATTACCCAAACTGGGTAGAGAAGGTCAACCAAATAATGGATATTACCCCTATATATATATATATATATATATATATGGGTAATATCCATTATCTGGTTACACACACACACACACACACACACACACACACACACACACACACACACACACACACACACACACACACACACACACACACACACACACACACACACACACACACACACACACACACACACGCATGACATAAAACTTTTTTATTATTATTTATCATCCTTAATCACTCCCTTATTGACCTTCATTGTCCAGAATCACTCCCTCATCAACCATCATCATCTATAATCACTCCCTCCTCATCCTTCATCATCCCTAGTCACTCTTTCCTCATACTTTATCATCCCTAATCACTCTTTCCTCATCCTTCCTTATCCCTATATGGAAATAAAGATTAGATACAAGTATTTAAGGTCAATATATGGCTTGGGTATTTTATCAAGTATGGAATACTCAAGTAGGTGTGGAAATATGAATAGGTAGGTAGGGAATACTCAATTATAATTAAGTAGGTAGGGAATACTCAATAAGGTAGGGAAGGAAATAAGGTAGGCTTGGCTTACCCAAGTATGGGAAGGTAGGGGCATACTCAAGATCAAGATATGGTTTGATTATTTAGGTAGGGCATACTAAACATTAAGATATGGCTCAAATATTCTAAGATAGGGCATACTCAAGTAGGTAAATTAGGTATGGAATACTCAATGGTATAAATATATTACATATGTAACATGATTCAAAACTTCATTTCTCATCTTATATATGAGAAACAAATATTCCCTTTCTAACAACATAAGTTAAGGAGGTTGGGCATAGCTAAGTAGGTAGGGAAGGAATATATGCAAATTATATATCATGAAGTAAGGTTCCATTGATAGCTAAGAATCTATTCTAGAAAATAAAAGTAGGTATGATAAGATGAATTATATATATCAAAAAGGAAACTTCCCTTTCCTTATCAGGTATGGAATCACTAAGTAGGTAGGGTAAGAATAAATATATCTATCAAAAAATAAGATTCCCTTAATAGGCATGCCTTAATATAAAATCAAAGCAAATATAGATATCAAGAATGTAAACTTCCCTTGATAGTCATGCCTTACTCCCTTCCTATCCCATTGAGAAGGAAATTTTCCCTTGATATGCTATTATATGAAGCAAATATAGATATCAAAAAGTTAATCTTCACTTTCCTTACTCCTTGGCATAGATGAAGTAGGTAGGGAAAGATTACATTGCCTTAATGGGTAGGGAAATTTTTAGATTGGGGTTGGGTTGTCAGAATGGTCCCCCCCATATATCTATGGTAGGGCCCCTATTCCTACACTATAGTTTGAGATATTATATTACGGATCAGGGAATACTCAGAGTATGACAAGGCCTCAATTTAGACTTTAAGGCCCACTGGGCCATGCCTAAGTTTTAATTGGCCCCACTTTGATATATTAGATTAAGGCATATTCCATTCATTGCATTTATATATCAATTTGGGTATAAATAAGGTCAAGTATAGATCTAGTTGGGTTGGGAAACACACTCTATCGATAACCAGATCAAAACACACTCTATTAGATTAGTGACCACCTATTTATCAATTTGGAAATTTGGTATATTATGGATATAGTATGGATATATAGTCAACTTTGGGGTTTGGATTGGAATTATTAACTAGTCTCTAATTGCCCTTATTTATATAGATATAAATTTGTATTCTCAACTTTGGGATTGGGATTCTTACATGTCCAATACCAATCTATATATATAATTAATACAATTTCATCCCACCCTTTACTTGATTTACTACATATTTATTCTAGTCTTGGGTTTTACATACACACTCTCTCAAGGGTCTAAACATGGATCATCATATAGATCTTCCAATCCCACTAGATAATTAGATGATAACTCTGAGATACTTATTTGAGTAAAATAAGATTTTCTTTGGGCCTTATTTGAGTGAGTAATATTTGGAATTAGAAAATAAGATAGCTGAGCAAAAGTGGGAAGCTATTATACCACCATCAAGGTATTGGATAGAGTGATTAAGGATGATGAGGGATGAGGAGGGAGTGTGTAGAGATGATGAGGGATAATGAGGAGTCATTACAGATGATGATGGATGGTGAGGGTCAATAAGGGAGTAATTAGGGAAGATGAAAGATTGATTAGGGATGATGAGGGATGTTTAGGGCCAATAAAGGAGTGATTATGGACAATGATGAATGAGGAGGAAATGATTAGTGATGATGAGTGATGTTGAAGTAGTGATTAGGGATGATAAGGGATGGTGAGGGTTAATAAGGTAGTGATTATGGATGATGAGTGAGTGATACAAATGATGAGGGATTGTGAGGATCAATGAAGGAGTGATTATAGATGATGAGGGATGAGGAGGGAGTGATTATGGATGTGAGGGATGATGAAGTAGTAATTAAGGATGGTTAGGGTCAATGAGGGTTAATGAAGTAATTATTAAGGATGATGAGGTAGTGGTTAAGGATGATGAGGGAGTGATTAGAGATGATGAGGGATGTTGAGGTACAATAAGAGAGTGATTAGGGATGATGAGAGACAAAATGGGAGTGATAAGGAATGATAAGAGCCAAGGGGAAAGTGATTAGGGATGAGAGAGGGATGATGAGAAAGTGAAATTAACACAAAATGGTTGGTTGATGTGTGAAATTCATCAATGTGACTTATGTTGTTCAAATCACATCATTTTGGCTTGATTTCAAAGTGAGTGGTTTTTAAACTTAAATTTTAACAAACCTAGGACTCTTATAGAGGCTAATAAGTAATCTAAAAGGCACAAAAACAAAACAAAAAACTTTATTTACTAAAAATTGACATCAATTATAAAATTTATGCCCTAAAATCCCTAGGTTAAATATTGAGACCTTGAAAATGCTTAAGTACTAACTAGATTAGATTTTGAAAAACTATCTCCCATATTGTAATGTGTGCAACTATGAAAAGAACTCTGTCAGATATAGAGTGACCCTAATTTATTATATTTACTAAAATAATTTTATACTTACATTTATATTTTATAGTTTACTTTTGTATTCCTTATAGTTAAAATTTATTTTAGTAAACCATCTACCTCTTCCAATACATCTTTGCTACCTTTATTGCAATGTAAAGGTAATGTGTAAGTGTTATAATGAGTGCATGTTATGTTTATTAATTAGAATAAGTACATGTTAGAACATATACAAGTTTAGGTTAGGTATTCCTAAGCTTAGTTTGAAATAACTTATACACATTATGGACATTGCACATACATGTAACGTCTATAACACATATGTGTTATGGTAAATGTCCAGAAAATTATCCCCTAACTCCATGCACTTAAAAATTATGAACTCCTTGTATATGGAATGCAATATACACCATAGTTTCTCTCACTTAGTTATCAATATTATGTTATCTTGAAAAACTTCACTTAAGAAACACAACATGTATAGGCAATAACTGTAAGTAAATATAGTGTTGATATCTGCCAAACTTATGTATTGGCATCCAATTCCTTTTGTATTTACATACTTCTTCATGAATTGACTCTCTCTACCTAGGGATTATTCATTATGCACCATATTTTCCTTATTGAAGAAGCTAATGTATCCTCATAAATTGGTCATGTGCCCTCCCCATTTTGTATGGGTCCTCTCAACATTAAAATCACTTAGTTCCCCCTTCTCCATGGGTTTCGTGATACATAACCTCGCTTCTCTTTATATAGAGTCATACATTTTACATTTTCCTATGATATGTTGATCTATCCTCTAGTTTCCCCATGCATATCTCTATCCAATTAAAGGATTAGCCATCCATGGCTAAGGTTTAAATAAGAACATTTTTTTCCAATGACATTTCTACATGCATACTCTCTCAATCTCCACACTCCATATAAATAGTGTCCGAGCAACATAACCAAATTTTATTTTCTTAATCTCTCCTAACCCTATGAATTATAGATTATGTTCAATAATTAGGACAATTATACTCACAATGCTAACATATCAATTAAGCCCTAGGATTTAATCACTTAAGAAAGGTATGGTAAGACAATACTGATAATTTGTGTATACATAGATAAATATGAATATAACAAAAATGTGAAAAGAAAGACTCACTCAAACCCTAGAAAACACTTAAGGAAATTAAAGAATGCATCAACTCTAATCAATGTTCCATTTCATTAATCCACAAGTATCCACATAAAATGTAAAAACAAGTAAAAATATTGTGTTATCATATTGGTGTTATACATTCATGTTATAAATTATATACAATGACTATAAAGTCTTCCACAAAAAAATATATTTACAATCCCTAAGCTTAATCTTCACTTCACCTTAGACCTAAAAAGCATGTGCCTTCACAAAACCAAACATGTAAATATTCTGGAACGTCTTAAATGATAGGTCAAGGGTCATATTTATAGGTTTCCTAGACCCCCTTGACCCTTACCATTTGGCATTAACTCAACTTCCTCTTGTTCAATTTGCCAATTGTTTACACATGTTCCCTTAATATTCTTCCATCCTTCATTGATCTCAACCCATCCACATGATTGTCCCCTTGGTGCTTGACCCCTTTTGGATATGTGTTTCTTTGAGATGCATTTTATGTTTATTTTCAACCTGAAAATGTGTCTTCAAAATAGTTATTTTTATAAATCGCACGTCGTGTGTTGTTGTTCATGTGTATTGCACTTATCCCACACATCATCTCTTCTAAGACTTTGCTAGGTTGCCTAGAGATTAAACATGCAATTTTGTGTATCATGTCTACATTTTATTAATTGTGTTAAGGGAGAGGACCCAATAGTTGAGAAGGATCCAATAGTTGAAAAGGTAGTTGAGGGTATGAGGTCTAAATCCAGAACTTATTTTTTATTAAAATTAAAGCATTTTTTCATTAATTAAAAATACAATTGTACCTGATAATTGAACATTGGTATTTTGCACAAATTCATTAAAAAATGTTTAGCATGTGCACAAGATATTGTACTATTATTAGTACATAATATTTTAATTACAAGTATATAAATTTAAGATTTATATAGATAAATTCAAATATTGAGTTCAAACATATATATTTTATATTACTTGTCAAATACAACACATCTTTTTACTTACTATCAATTGTTAGAATCCTATGAATTTTAATGCAACATGTGCAAACTTCTAAACCAACTTTTCATTTTTCACAACACTTTATGTCCAACTATACATCCAATTTATCATCTATTTGTTTTTCCTTGAATGTTCATTACTAATCCAGTTGATATCCATACATGATTGAACAAAACATGTAAGGTTCACCAGAATATTAAATTCATATTCAAAACTTTTCAATAATAACTAATTTCTAAAGTCTTTTATTTCAATTTTCATTCTACCCAATTGCAGTGCACAGTCATTCCACATTAATTCATATGCAATAAAATTCTACACAATATATTGTATTATTATTACCTTCTACACAAATGTGCATGAAAAGGTTAATATGAATTCAAATGTTTGTTAAAAAATAAATAATTTTCTCAATCTGTGAAACATTATGTCAATTCTTAAACTATAATAAATACAGTTTAATTGAGTTTATGGTTCAAGTATAATTCTTGGGATTATATGCATCCATCAATTGGCACTCTCAATTTGCATTGGTGTTTTTCATCACAGTTAATAATTGGATTTTGCATAGCCATCACTACTTATAGGCGATTTTTTTTATATCTCACCAAGGTTATGAATCTATAGTTACCACAGTTTATTTTAGTGTAGTGGATTCGTGAATCATTTGCAATGAGTAATTTTTGCTTATAAGTTTCTTTTTACCATTTATGGTTAACTTGTGTAATAGACGACATGAATACAAATCAATGAAAAATGTGTTTTTAAAAGAATTACATCCATGCCAATGATCCTTCGTACAATAGTATTCACTCTTAACAAAATAAAATAATTAACTAAAAAATTGAAATAATTAACTCCAAACCATAAGACACTTTGGCTCATGTCTTATCCCTATTAAACCACATATAATTATAACCTACAAACTCATAGTAATGAAAAAATCACTAAAATATGCAATCCATAATAATTGTCCCCTGAATGTGCCATTGCATTGAAGGAAAGCATGGAGAGGTAGTATTATTTATGAAAGCCCTGAAGATTTTTATTCACTACTAAGAGCATTAAAAGTCACCCTTTAATAGTAAATATTCCTTACAAAATCCTTTAATAACTTAGGGAGACATTGTTTGCTCTTTTTAGTCAACAAGAAAATGTTTTCATCCCAAACATATTTAGTAATAATATAGGATTACAAACAGAGAAACCTAAATGTGGTTAAACAAACCATATCATTAACAAAATCACAATAGCAACCTATGACACATGTTAACTTCAAATGGCCATTAGTTTTTTTGAGACCACTTTATGATAATGTCAAAACAAATAAACCTAGAATACTAAAAAAATCCATTTATTTTGGTCCCTATGGGAAAATGTACTCATTCCTTATGATTCATAGATTGACCACCCTGAATTAAAAAATAGTTACTACAACATGAGAAATCATTAAAATATTCACACACAATGACAATATTATTTATTTTTTAGCAAAAATTCTAAGCCATACTCACATTTTTTAAATCATTTACCTCATACCCTTTGTGGGGTACGTAAAACCTCACCTATAAGTACCAAGACCTAAAAAATGTCTGTGTGTGTGAAGTCAAAGACCTACTAGAGTTGAAATGCCAATACCATCACATGGTTGATAAATGGCAGAAGTAAAGAGAGTAGGCAAATAACACATAGAAATGGAGGAAGCAAACACCACTTACAAAGTAGGCAGGGGTATGGCTCGGCAAAAAGATGACGCAGAAGCGATGAGAGTAAGTAGGCATTTGGCATTACTGTAGTGAAGGCTCAGTTATGTTAGCTAAAGATTTAACAAGGAATCACAATGTTTGTGAGGTATAAAAGACCATATGGCTCACAAGCTTGGTGAGGTATAAAAAACCTCATGTTAGTAGTGATGGCAATTGAGGGCAAGCACTCATGCTACTATTGTTACTCTTCCTAGCATTTCATTTGCAAAACCCTCCATCTCCTCTTCCCTTCAAAATCACCTGCTCATGGAATGTATGTCTGATGGGGATGAAGAGGCGAGCAGGTTGGCATGAAATAGCCAACCATGGGCAAAACAAATGTAAAGCAGTGGGTATTAACTGCAGGGTAGAGAGACATCAATGTTTTGTCATCTCAAACTAAGTGTATGCATTATGTGGGCTACGCAATTAACCAAAGATTCAACGATGAAACACTATAGAGAAGAGTACTTAAGTCTACTATTCAAGTTTCCATGCTAAAATTATTCACTCTAAATATAACGACTACACTGGGCATAAGCCATATTAATAATTGACACAATGAGTAAATAAAATCATTAATTTGTTGACAAACATTCAAAGACATTAACATTTACATAACCAAATGGCACAATGTTAGTGAGGTATAAAAGACCATATGGCTCACAACGTTAGTGAAGTACAAAAAGCCTCGCCTGTAAGCAACACAATAAATGCGAACGATTCAAACCTTACACTACCACTAAAACTTGTAAGTCAAAATAACTCATTCTAAATGATTCACAGATCGACTACACTGGAATTAACTACAGTTTAAGAATGTGAGGAATGATGACAAGCGGACAATCAAGATTATTTTATTTTCAACAAACATTTGAAGCCATGTATTAACATTCTTTAAATGATTTGGGTCACAGCGTTAGTGAGGTATAAAAAACCTCCCCTGTACATAGCAATGGCAACCGATGGCAAGTAGTCATGCAACGATTGTTGCTCTTCCCATCATCTCGTCTCCTAAAGCATCCGCCTCCTCTTCCCTTCAACAATGGTGCACATGCAATGTGATGCCCTAATGGGGACGAAGGTGCTAGAAGGACGAGGTCAAATAGTGTGGCAATTGGTGAATTGAATGCATGGCGCTGGGTAATAACTATAGGTTGGTGAGGCATTAATGCCTTGTCAAGTTGAACCGGGTGTATTCATTATGAGGGTTGTGTGCTATTAACCGGAGTTTAAATGCCCAACTTTTGGCACACACTTAGATTTTTGTGGGTGATGTTACAATCATTGATCAGTTTGACCTCCAAAATGGCCTCTTGCACGAAAGTCAAAACCACAAGACTATACTACCATGTCAAATGTTTAAAATCTAGAATCGGAAAGTCGACAAGCTAGGAGAAAGGTCCCAATCGCTACACATGTTTCAAATGTTGGATAAACCTTTTGTTAACATGTGCTCCATCGATGAAACATGTTGACGTGGCATGATTTAGGTACCACGTAAGCACGAAATTAGAGTGCACGACTTTCTCTTGTTTTAATCTTCAACTTTCACGTCTCTCTGTACAGCGAGTTAATTACTTTGTACCTGTTTTACCAGTTTATTAGTCTACAACTGGTATAAACCGAAGGTAAAAAATATATATATAAATATCTGAAAGTGAGGATAAGGCGGAAAGGTGCAGGTTTAAAAAAATCCGTTTGTGTGATTAAGGAAGAGAGCAGTGGTTGTACGTCAAAAATTATTTTATTCGTTTATACCTACGGCTGCCCATTTACCTACTTTTTTGCGTGCACGACTTCACCCTTCACTTTTATTTCCTAGGCTTTCCTGCAGAAGCAGAACTCGCCCAATTATACTATCTTGCCTTATCATGTATGCAGGCTGCGTTTGAGGCCTTGAGGAATACTGTTTGACTTTTAATTACAGCACAGTGTTATGAGTTGCAGGAAGAACAAGATGAAGTGTTACTCCTATTCTATTTCTTGGAAAGGAATCCGTTCGACCTTTCTTAATATGCTCTTTCTAATGAGTTTTTCTTCAATCATATGTACCTACATACACTCTGACTGCAACAATGCCTCAACTTACAAGGATGGAAGCACATATTCTACAAACTTTATTCAAGTTATCAATGATCTTTATCGTAATGCATCTCGAAGTTCAGGGTTTAACACTTCTTCGCATGGCCAATCTCCCAACAAGGTCTATGGCCTATTACAGTGTATTGGGAATATATCAGCAGAAAAGTGCTCGTATTGTTCACAGCAAGCAAACAATAGTGTTCACGAACATTGTGCCAATGACATAGGAGGGAAAGTATGGATGGATGACTGTTTCTTGCGCTATGACAACTCTAATTTCATTTCCAAACTAGATACCAAGGGAATTTACCTCATGAATGTGAATGATGTCTCAAGCAATATGGAGGCTTACACGTCCACGACGTCTAGTCTTCTCTTGAATCTGTCTAATGAAGCTTTCGACCATCCAGATAAGAGATTCGCTGTAGGATCAGCCAACGTTTCAACTTCCTATAACGTATATGGTCGAGTTCAGTGTTGGAGAGATATATCTATGCAAAATTGCAGAATATGCTTGAGTACAGCAACGCAAACTCTCGAAAGTTGTTGTTCGACAAAACAGGGTGCTCAGGCTCAGTTAGGAAGCTGCTCGGTAAGATACGAGATATACGATTTTTTTGCTTCTGCACAGTCACCCTCTCCTCCTCCAACAACCACCACACCTCCCACAGTAGCCCACACTCCTGATAATGGAGTTAATGGATCTTCTCAGAGCAAATCAAAAAGTAAGCACGATTTTATTATTATTATTTTCATTTTATTTCATGTTCTTGAATGTGTTTTTTTTGGTAGATTTTCATAGGGTAGAATCGTAGATACTAGATATTGAAAAGGATCCCAAGTGCCCCAATTTCAATAAATAACCGTGAAGAACTACTCTGCAGAGAAGTCTTCAAAAACATTACCCATAATATTAGGGCTTGTGGGAGGCATCATTCTGGCGTTAGTTATATGTCTGATTGGAATGAGAAAAAAAGTGAAAGCTGTAATTTTTGGGAAGCCGGTAACTCTAGTTACCCACAACGAAGGTGCTCCTGATCTTTTATCTCTGGTTTTTAATTTTCTATTGCTTGTGGTTTTAGTGTAACATTTAATACTAGTCCAAGCTGATATAAATTTTTAATGCTACAGAGAGGCATGGAGTTTCGCCTGAATCCGGGTTACTTATTCAGGAGCAAAATTTTATTTTCAGCTTAGAAGAACTCGCAGAAGCCACAGAAAATTTTGATAACAATAACAAGCTTGGAGAGGAAGGTTTTGGTGCGGTATACAAGGTGGGACTATAGTGTATTCTTGACCTAAAGAATACTATTCCCGTGAACCAGGAACTCTGTTTAAATAGGCATGGAGAGCTCTAATTCTGTTCCTATTTTTCAGGGAACAACTACAGACGGAAAGCTGATAGCGGTGAAAAAACTGTCTGCAAGATCTTCACAAGGCAAGAAGGAATTTATGAATGAAGTGAAACTGGTGGCCAATGTTCAACACCGAAACCTTGTGAAGCTGCTGGGATGTTGCGCCGAGAGAGATGAAAGGTTGCTTGTTTATGAGTATTTGCCCAACAAGAGTTTGGACACTTTTCTCTTCGGTAGGTTCCTTTTCAACTTTGTATTGCCTTTAGAATTTGCCGAATTCTTTGGATAATACGGCAGATGACAAAAGTTTTAAAATTGGGGTTACAGATCCAGAAAAGCGTAGACAGCTAGATTGGCCAAAACGTTATAACATTATCATTGGAATCGCCCGAGGCCTTGTCTACCTTCACGAGGATTCACAGCTGCGAATCATTTACAGAGATATTAAAGCAAACAACATTTTGCTTGATGACAAACTCAATCCCAAGATAGCCGACTTTGGTTTAGCGAGACTTTTTCCTGAAGACGAGACGCATATCGAAACAAGAGTTGCAGGCACATAGTAAGGATTTTGATTTGCTGTCTATGTTTCTAGATATACATTGATGATAATTACGGTTTTATCGGTGTATTCGGTAAATTTTCTTCGTAAATGATTTTGTCATGGGTTGCAGCGGCTACATGGCTCCAGAGTATGCTATGCGAGGGCAGCTTTCAGCTAAAGCAAACGTCTATAGTTTTGGTGTGCTAGTGCTTGAGATTGTGAGTGGGAGGAAAAACACAGATAATAGTCTTCCACACGAACTGCAAAGCCTGTCAGAATGGGTAAGAATTTAGATATCCTTCCATCCGTTTAACTAATATTTAACAATGTCAGACACCCAGATTTAAGTGAATGGATGATGTATGATACAGGCATGGAGACTATACAAAGGAGGAAATGTTTTGAATATGGTTGATTCCACAGTAAGTGAAACATGTTCACAGGAGCAGGCTTTAAGATGCATTCATGTTGGGCTTTTGTGTGTACAACTTGATGCAACAGTTCGTCCAGTTATGTCGAATGTTACCCTGATGATCTCTAGCGGCTCCGTGACGTCGCCAAATCCAACAAAGCCTGCATTCGTAAATAGTAATTGGAGCGATAGTCCAAAATCCAAATCAAAGTCAAGCTCGGGGGTCGAGGGGTATGAAAAGGGCACAACATCGCAAACATCTGGTACGACAACGGCATCTGCATCAGGTGTTCCTTCGGTAAATGAAACCTCGGTTACTCAAGTGGATCCGAGGTGACCTTTCAGAAATCAGTCCTATGTACATAAGCGCAGAATGCCATAGAGGAATGGTTGAAATACACATACCGGCACAATATTGCCAGATTCTAGGGAAGGGGGAGAATGGAAGGCTGCCAGGCAAAAACCAAAAAGAAAAAAAAGGAAAGCTTTAGATGTATGTAGAACCATTGGATACTGTTTTTAAGTTTCCAAAAAAATATATTATGAGAGGGTAATAATTTGTTTAGGTTTACACATATTTACATCATTTTTACATTTAATTTCTTATTTTTTTAAGTTATAAAAAAGTTTTATTAATTTTTTGTTATTTTCTAAGGTCCTGTCAAAACTCTATTTTATTATTAATATATATATATATATAATTCTTCCCATTTTTCTTGAACCAAATTTAATATCATTTTTACAAAATTATAAAAAATTATTTAAAATAAGAAAAAATTAATTACACAAATAACATCCATGCAACCAAACATCATGTGGGACTAACAGATTGTGATGTGCCTTTAATGATGGGCTTGGTCCAACCCACCGTGAGTGTGACTATGAACTGTCTTCCACATGCTCTCTGGTACGAAGTGGGTCCACCTCTAGCTCTCATCACATGCTTCTGTACAAGTTCCATGTGCTTCTGTAAACTAGCGCCTTAATTACAAAATTAAATTTCAGCGGAAAAGTAGCGGAGAAACAGCAGAGACCACAGAAAGTGGATTAGATGTAAATTGTTAAATGTCGACAAAACCTTCGAAAAGATTTAAAGTAGATTAACTTATGAATACAAATGAAACAATGTGATCAGGTTCATGCCACTTGGCAAAAACTTTTGAACTTAGTATTTGCAGTGTAAATGCAACTGCTTATGCTTTTATATAGGTGTTTTTTGGGGGCATAATACACGGATTGCAAATTATAATGTATATTTCAAATTATAATTATATTAAATAAAAATCTAATTTATATTTTATTTGCTATTCATTGAAATACATTAATGACTTTGATTGGTATAATTATTGAATAATATGAGATTGGAAAGTAATGTGTTTATTTACTACTTTACAGTTAAATAAGTTGGAGTGTTATTGTTATGAAATGTGTGCTTGTATAACAATTTTATTTATTATTGGAATGTATTAATATCATTATTATTAATCAAAAAATAACAATATATTTTGGTGGTCATAATAATAATTTGATTGGTCAGTATCCACGACCTACACTCTAGGTTAGAAAATAGAAAGTCAACAAAGCACGGTAGAAAAAAACCAAGGTAACGAGAGCATCATCATAACATATTGCAATGTATTAGGTATACACTGCAACCCTAGGAGGAGGAGGTGACAAATCATCTTTAAGAGGCTAGACATTCCAATTGGAAGGCTCAATTAAGAGAGGATTGGGGGCCACCCAACCATCCTAAATATGATTGGGTGAGCCAAAGAAACAATTATGCCCCAACCAAGACACTGTTGCACAACACTGCTAATTGGACCACTTTCCTGCATAAGCAAACTCCATAGGGACGAGTCAGTGGTAGACTTCCCATGAGATGGTGATGGATTCCACCTCCCTTGATGAGGAGGATTGGAGAATCGATTGTTATTGTGAGAGCGGCTTCGATGGCATCATGGGACTACATCTATATGGTGTATGGTCTAGGGGGACATGGTTCATAATACAAGGAGCACTCCCTCGATGGTTGAGCAATTCCTGTAGGTACTAAAATTTAATTATTATATTAGATAGAACAATGTTATGAATTCCATATGCTTTTGTTGTATTTTTCAAGGTTTTTTAATTGTTATAATTATTCATCGTAATTGTTCAATTGCATCATAAGGAGTTGAAGAAAGAAGTTGGAGTGGTAGTATAGATTGAATGTATTATAAAAAATGTTAGGAATCTACCTATACAAAGATTAATTTAGCAACATGAATATTACAAATATATAATATAATTAAAGAAAGAAATATTATATTGAAAAAATAGAAACACACTATAAAATATTGTAGGCCTCTGCAAGGGGGAACCTCTTTTGATTATGGCTTGATACAAAATATTCAATAAGTGGTCTTTCCTCTTACACAAGCTCTTTATTTTAACTAATTTAATCAAGACAACTACTACCATCCATGCATGTGGGATAATTACAAATGCTTAATGGGAGAGATTACAAATAATATGCATCCAAGCTTTAATTAACAACATATAATACAAAAGAAAAAAGTTAGGATGAAGGGCTCCTAATATGCACTACTTGTTAATTTTTTTCTCCTTAAAGCTTAAAATGAGGAAATTATCATTGTAATTAGAGTAAGGGTTTCCATGTTGCATCTTGTGGTTACATGCCATGTTATTGTATCAAAAGCTTTGTGATAATGCACATGCAATCCCTATGTGATTGTTTATCTAAGATACACTCCAATTCCAAGAGGATAATTCCTTCAATATTGAGCTCGAGTAGTACAATTTAGAATTGAACATTTTAACCAATGACCTTCTTCAAATAAGATACATGAGAAACATGATAGATCTTTAAACAAAAAGGAGGGAAGCTCCAACTTGTATGACACATGACCAATCTTCTTGAGGATATTATAAGAGCCATACAACTTAGGTGTTATTTTTTTGTGACCCTTCATATTCAAGGGTGACTACTTCTAAGGCTATATATGGTTATAGTTATGTCTCCTATGTCAAAATTATGTTAAGAATGATTAGCATGTTCTTTCATGTAGTTTTATGCCAAATAGAGGTTATCCTTAAGCGTTTGAAGGATATTTTCATGCATGTTGAGTGTGGAATCCAATAGTTCCAAGGAGGTTTACCATAGACAAACTCATATGATGTAATATTGGTGATAGTTTGGTATGTTGTGTTGTACCATACTTTGGTGAATGGTAACTAGTTGACCTAGTGATGTTGTTAATTTTAGGTGAAGCAACATAAATAGGTCTTGGAGCATCTATTAAAAATTTGTGTTTGTCTATTTATTTTTAGATGGTAAGTGAAGTTGATTTTAAATTGGGTGCCATAGTGGAGGAAAAGTTATTACTAGAGGTTACTAGTAAAAATAAAAACATGAACATAAATAAGGGAAGAGGGTATGGATCGATAGATAAATTTGGGGGACAAAAAGTATGACATTACCCCAACTTTAATTTTTTTTTCTAAAGGACGTAAGCCTTTTTTAAAACTTTTTTTAGGCTTAGGCTTGTGCTCAAGCCTCAAGGGCATATGCCCTTTTCAAAGGGTGTACGACCTTTGGAAGGCAAAGGGCCTATAACCTTTGTAAAGGGCATACACCCTTTATAAAGTATAAAGGGTGTACACATTTTACAAAGTATAAAGGGCGTACACCCTTTACAAAGTATTAAGGGCATATGCCCTTTTTGATTTTCATTTTTTTTCCTGCAAAGTAAAGTCACAACCATTGCATTTTGATCTTTTGCCTCTATTTGTTTGTCAAATTAATTTTTATGTATACGTTTTGGAGTTGCATCCCACCAATGAGATTTGGCATTCAGGTTGCTATAGGTTAGGTATGTCAATTTTTAGATTTTTTTTTTTTAAAATTTTAATTTATATTTATTTATTCAAGTAGGGTTTTGAATATAGGTTTGCATTAAATTATCTTTCATTATCTAAAAAATATGTATTTCTATTTAAATTTAGATACACAAGTTCGATGGATCGATTGCATGAAAAAAATGTTAGATAGAACCTTGAATAGTTTGATTTTACACAAGAAGTTTAATTTTATGAGAAATACAATTCAAAACATCAATAATTACAAATAATCATCAATGGTTTACATTACTCTTCACCTGGTAGTGCACACATTTCACTTGGTAATACACTAGAGACTATTTTTAATGAAGTGGTAGATATAACTTTTCAACTTGATGCAATGTTGCATCGAAGAGAGGCCATGCAATAATTTTATCCTGACAAATTATAATATGAAGATGTTAAGGAAAAAAATAACAAATGAAGATGTGTGCACTTTATTTGTTAAGCCTATAACCAACTAACCTCCACCAATGAATTGCAAAAATATTAATATTAATTGGTGTGCTCACGAGGAGATGAAAAATAACATTCAGGATAGGTGGTGGGTGGTGTTTGATGAGCCTCCATATATCAATAATGAGGTATCATTATACTTTTTGAATAAATTTTTTTTGTGAGTTTGTGTTGCAAGAAATTTTAGACTATTTTGACATGAAGGCCTCCCAAGGTAGGGAGATGGGGATTGATTTGATAGACCTATTACTAGGAAAGATGAAGGCCATCATAACCGAGCTTAGAGAAATATGAGGAGAATATCACATGCCTCTATTCCTAAAATTTTTCATCTTAACATTTATATGGACACCCTTAAAGTGGTTACAAGTCTGACACAACTTATGATTGAGCATGGTATGAATACATTGAGGAATTATACTCATCCTACATGTGGTGGTAGTGGTAGTGGTGGTGTTGGTGGTAGTGGTATTGGTGGAAGTGGTAGTGGTGAGAGTGGTTTTGGTGGTGTTAGTATAGGTGCTATTGTACCTCCTCTTACTTATGTTGCAATTTTTATGCATTATTGCACATCATGTGGGAGGAAGTGTGTGGGACCTCCTATTTAGGTGTGACATACACAATACATTTATAGAGACTTGCATGCCAGAGCATATGAAACCTATAAATGCTTCAATAGTGAATAAAACTAGCATGCTAGAGAATATGCCAGATATATATGCTTCAACAATGTATGACACTAACATGCTAGACACTATGTCAGATGTACTAGTTTCACCAACTCCTATCAGGATAAGCTAGCCTATTATGCAGGAGTTATCGACTTCACCATCTGTATTTGATACACAACATTAATTTTAATTATAGTTTGTTTATATTTATAAAATAATATTTAGTTTATTTTCTAGTATGTGTTTACTTAATTGGCTAATTTATTTGATTGAACTTGGTTTTTGTTGCTTGTATATATGATTAGTGATATTTTGGGTAACTCATCAGGCATTAAATCTATTGTAGAGGATACAATTGGCATGGTTGTACCTTATACATAGGTTTGGAAACTCTTAAATTACATATCTATTCATGTATATGTTTATTGTCCTTTAAGCAAAAAACTATGTTATAAGATATATATTATAGTCATAGATTTTTATCATGTTCATTGGATTCACACATTATTATTTTATTATTTTTATAGATGATGAGGGATGTTATGGTCACCCCTCATGGATGAGAAGAAGGTTTTATTGATATTTCAACTACATTAGAGAATCCACTATCTCCATAACAAGTCATGATTCAGTGACAGAGACTGGTGAGAATACATAATAATATTGTTTTTAGTTTTAAGCAATGATATTTTATGTCATATTTACATAATTATATGCACATCTAGATCTAATGATATATGTATTATCCATAGGATTCCCTATCATGGGTGTATATGCAGTCTTATATCCATATAAAACCATTTAGATGAAATATGGTGAGTGTAGAATCATTTTAAAAAAAAATCTTGAAAAATTTATAAAATTTTCAATATACAATTTTAATGCATTAATTTTTATATTTTATATGTTGTGAAGACACCATATTTTTTATTAGTTATTGATGAAATAATAGATGAATCACATGCTAAGAGGAGAGTCTCTCCTCGTATTGAGGCATCCAACACCCCTGACTCTACATCTATGCCAACAAAGTGTAATTTATTTGGAAACAATGAGGAGAAAGAGAGCTAGTTGTTATGATAGGGGTCTAGTTATAAGCAAAATCAATTTTGTATGCTGATATGGCCCACATTATATACCTATATGGTACATTTTATTTATGTACATGTTATGGTCTAGATTTTCTATTGATATATGCTATAAAAATTTATGTTAAATTATGACATAGAATTTTGCACGTATCACATATATACTATTTGACAATATGATTCCTTTACTTATGCATATTTTTTATTTTGATAATTTAATTTTTACACATATTATTGGTTAATGATCATTATTACTTCATATGGGGTGAAAAAAAATCACATTATTCTCTAAGTTAGGTGCTTAATCATTATGTATATTTTACATTTGCATGTGATATTTACTATTTACTTATTTCATTTACATTTAATTACATATAAATTTTTAATTATGATGTGAATGGACTTGGGATCAATTTCATGGACATGTAAATATTACAAATTATACTTCATCATAGTTGTTAGGAAGTCTAGTGATGCCGGAGCAATTTACTATTTACTTGTTTCATTTATATTTAATTACATATCAATTTGCAATTGTGATGTAAGTAGACATGTGATCAATTTTAGGGATGTAAATATTAGAAGTTATAGTACTAGATCATAGTTGTTAGGAGGTCTAGTGATGTAGGAGTAATTTACTATTTAATTTTTTCATTTACATTTAATTAAATATCAATTTGTAACTGTGTTGTAAGTGGACTTCTGCTTAATTTTAGGGATTTAAGTATTATAAGTTGTACTTGATCATAGTTGTTAGGGGGTCTAGTAATGATGCAGGAAAATCCTGCCAACATGTAATAAGGTCTTTATTTAAGTGTCTTAGAGTTTATATAGCTTGCATTTACTAAATAAGAGGTTTCACTTGGCTTTCAAAGAGGGAAATATAGATTCTAGATGGTACTTTGGTGTTTTCCCACCAAAAATTCAATTTTAATTTTCAAATATGAATATGTAAGGTTATGGATAAATTGTAATTCTTTGTAAATTATTAAGAATCTGACAGGGTTAGAATGGTTTTATATGTGTCTAGAAACGGTTATAAATATCTTGAATATAAAAGTGGTTCTAGCCTAAGTAAGAATGAACAATAGCATTTATGGCCGACTGAGTTTATGAAAACCCTAATATATTAGTGTTCTTGATAGTGAGAAGGGAATTTTGCCTCAAAATTTTCAAATATGAGCTTAGAAAGGTGAAGTAAAGTTTGGATTAACTTTTGTTATGCTTGTATATACTTCTTAGGGGCATTCTTTACATTTGGAAAGGAATATTTTGTGTTTTGACCTATTAGTAGGCATTAGGCCTAGTAGGTGTAAAATAGGGTTTCATGTACAAAAATACCTTTACTATTATTTTTAAATAGTGAAAACCCATCAATTTTGGTATGTATCTTTTAGGTTGATTAAGGCAAGTGGTCAATTTGGTTTCAAATATTCTTTTGACTTATTGAGTGATTTATTAGGACTATAAGCCTAAAATAAGGTTTAGAGTTTTGGACCTAATCTATTAAAAATTTAACAATTAAAATTAGTTTATTACTCATTTAAAATCAATACTATAATCTTTCATACTTACCCAAACCATATATATTGATAATATATTTGAGAATTAAAAAATAGTCTAACTAAAACTCATTAAAAATCAAACCTAGTTCAAGAGTGTGTTCAAAGTGAAAGAGTAAGAAGTACCAAAGGTCATCAAGTGATCTAGGAGCATCATCCATCAGAGTGTATATAGTGTGTTTTTTTTAATAAATAACCTATAATGGATTCAATTTATTTTTAATACCTATACACCTTACCTTTCATGTTTCAGGTAGTTCAAAACTTTAAACAAGTCATAAGATCCTCCTCTAACTTCAATCGTGCATTATAACATAACCTTGAGGGATAGAGACTAATAATCATCTCTTACATGTGAAAAAATGAATCTTATAAGAAAGCACAAGAGGATTTTAACTAACTCGAGATGGATGAGACATGATAATGAGGTTTATCTTGAGGCTAAATCTCTTAGAATAGGTGAAAAGTTAGTCTATGGGGGCCATATATTCTGACTCATAAGCCCAAATGATGAATCATCTATGTGGACATATATGAATAATCATTTTAATTCTATAACAACCATTTTCAAATCTCATTTAGGCCCTAGTAGTGAAGGCTATATTTGGTCAGAGGCATCCCTTAGGAGAATTCATTCGTCCCTAAATATGAAAATGAGCAAGCTTTTGTCACATGTTGAAACATAACCATGAGGGATAGAGATTAGTTGTCATCTCCTATACATAAAAAAATGAGTCATGTAAGAAATCTCAAGAGGATTTTATCTAACTCAAGATAGATGAGACATAGCACTGAGGTTTCTCTCCCAACCAAATCTCTCAGAAAGGACCAAAAGTTGATCAGTAGAAGCCATATATTTTGACTCATCAGCCTAATCAATGAACCATATTCATGAACACATTTAAATATCCATTTTAAGGATAAAACATCCATTATCTAGTCTCAGTTGGGCCTTGGGAGTGAAGGTTACAGTTAGTCAGAGGCATCCCTTAAGATAATTCACTCACCCCTGAGTGTGTAAAATGAGTGAAATTTTGTTACAAATTATAGGAAAACCATGATGAATATAGATGAGTCATCAACTCCTACACATACATGAATTAGTCCTTTAAGAGAGCTCAATATTGTTTTGTCTAACTTAATACAGATGAGATGTAGTAATGAGGTTTTTCTCGTAGCCAAATCTCTAAAAATGGGCCAAATGTTGGTCAGTGAGGGCTATATATTTTGATTCGTCAGCCCAATTTGCAAACCATCTATGCAAAAAAATTTGAGTAGATATTTAAAGGCTATATTATTCATTATTTAGTGTTGATTAATCCCCAAGAGTGAAGGTTATATTTGGTCGGAGGCATCCATTAAGAGAATTCACTCATCTCTGAGTGTTCACAATGAGTGAAATTTTGCCATGCATTGTAAGAGAACCATGAGGGATAGATATGAAAATATATCTCTTAAACAAGAATTGATGAGCCATCTAAGAGAGAAAAGGAGGATTCTATCTAACTTGATTAGAAGGAGATATGGAAATGAGGTTTCTCTCATAGCCAAATCTCTCAAAATAGGCCAAAGGTTGGTTAGTGGGGGTCATATATTATGAATCATTAACCTAGTCAACAAACCATTTATGTGGACATGTTAGGATAGGTGTTTTAAGGATATATCAGCCATTTTCCAGTCTTGGTTGACCCCTAGAAGTGAAGGTTTTTGTTGATCAGAGTCATCCCTTAAGAGAATTCACTCATCACTAAGTGTGCAAAATGAACAAACTTTTATTGTGTGTTGTAGGATAACCATGAGGGATAAAGATAAAGTATCAGATCTTACACATGCATAGATGATTTATATAAGATATACCAAGAGGATTATATCTAACTCAATCTAGAGGAGATGTAATAATGAGGTTTCTCTCACATCTAATTCTCTAAGAATAGGCCAAAATTGGTCAATGGGGGCTATAAATTCTAACTCATCATCCCAATCAAAGAACCTTTTACCAAAGCATGTCTAGATAGGAATTTTATTTCTAGAATGGCCATTCTCTAATCTTGGTTGGAATTTGGGAGTGAAAGTTATAGTTGATCATAGGCATCCCTTAAGAGAATTCACTCATCCCATAGTGTGCAAAATGAGCCAACTTACATCATGTATTGTAGGATAACTATGAGGGATAGAGATTAAAATTTAGATCCTAAAAGTGTACATATGAATCATCTAAGATAGATTAGGAGGATTCTCTCTAATTGATCTAGAGGAGACACAACAATGAGTTTTCTCTCATAGTTAAATGTCTCAGAATAGGGCAAAAGTTGGTCAATAGGGTTGTATATTTTGAATTTTCATCCCAATAAATGAATAATCTACATGGACATGTTTAGATAGGTGTTTTAATATAGAATAAATATTTTATAGTCTTGATTGGCCCTTGGGAGTGAATGTTGAAGTTGACTAGAGGCATCCCTTAAGAGAATTTACTCATCCCTAAGTGTGTAAAATGAGTGAACTTTTATCGTGCATTGTAGAAGAAATGTAAGCGATAGAGATGAATTGTCAACTCCTACACATGAATAAATGAGTCATATAATATAACTTAGGATGATTCTCTCTAACTCAATCTGAAGGAGACACAATAATGAGGTTTTCTCTCATAGCCAAATCTCTTAGAATAGGCCAAAATTTGGTAAAAGGGGCCATATATTCTAAGTCGTTAACCCAATCAATGAACCATCTACATGGACACATCAAAATAGTCATTCTAAATCTAGAATGTCCATTATCTAGTATTAATCAACTACTAGGAGTGAAGGTTGCAGTTGGTTGGAAGAATCCCTTAAGGTAATTCACTCATCCCTGAGTGTTCAAAATGAGCAAACTTACATCATGCATTAAAAGAGAACCATGAGGGATATATACAAACCATTAGCTATTATACATACATGGATAAGTAATCTAAGATTTATTTGGAGTATTCTCTCTAACTTAATCTAGAGTAGATATGTCAAGAAGGGTTTTTTTGCAACCAAATATATTAAAATAAGCCAAAAATTGGTTAGTGGGGGTCGTATATTCTGACTCATTATCCCAATCAACAAATTATTTATGCAAACACATTAGGATAGGTGTTTAAGTCTATAACAACCATTTTATAGTCTTATTCAACCCCTAAGAGTTAAATTTGTAGTTGATCAAAGGCATCCCTTAAGAGAATCTACTCATCCTTGAGTATACAAAATGAACGAACTTCCATCACACATTACAAGAGAACCGTGAGGGCTAAAGATGAACCATCAACTATTACACATGCTTGGATGAGTAATTTAAGATAACTTAGGGGTATTATCTCTAAATTTATCTAGAGGAGATGTGACAATGAGGTTTCTCTCAAAGCCAAATCTCTTATAATAGGAAAAAGTTGTTTAGTGAGGGCCATATATTCTGACTCATCAACCCAATCGATGAAGAATCTACATAAACGCATTCGGATAGGAATTTTAAAGTTAGAAAAACCATTATATAGTCTTATTCATGCCCTAAGAGAAAAATTTGTAATTGATCAGAGGCATCCCTTAAGAGAATCGACTTGTCTCTAAGGGTATAAAATGAGTGAATTTCCATCGAGCATTGTAACTAAACCATGAGGGATATAGATAAAATTTAAACTCCTAAACATGAATGGATGAGTTCACTAAGAGATGTCAGGAGGATTATCTCTAATGAAATCTAGAGGAGACACAATAATAAGGTTTTTCTTGTAGATAAATATCTTAGAATAAGCCAAAAGTTGGTCAGTGGAGGCCGTATATTCTAACTCATTAAAAAAATCAACAAACCATTCATGTGAACACATTGAGATAGGTGTTTTAAGGATATAAAATCCATTTTCTAGTCTCAACCTATGCCTAAAAGTGAAATTTATAGTTTATTAGAGGCATTCCTTTAGAGAATCTACTTGTCCCTGAGTGTAAAAAATAAGTGAACTTCCATCACATGTTGCAAGAGAACCGTCAGGGATAGAGATGAATCATCAAATCTTATACATGAATAAATGATTTATTTAAGGGATCTTGGGAGGATCATCTCTAAATAGATTTGGAGGATATATGGTAATGAATTTATTATTAAAGCTAAATCTCTTAGAATAGGTCAAAAGTTGGTTAGCTAAGGCTGTATATTCTAACTCATCAACAAAATCAATGAACCATCTACATAGACACATTAGGATAGGCATTTTAAGGTGATAATGGCCATTGTTCAGTCCTAGTAAGCCTTGAGGAAAGAAATTTTTAGTTGATTAGAGGCATCCCTTAAGTGAATCCACTCGTCCCTAAATGCGTAAAATGAGTGAATTTCCAACACACATTGCAAAAGAACCGTGAGAGATGGAGACAAAAAATCAACTCCTACATGTGTATAGATGACTCCTCTAAGAGATCTTAGGAGGATTATATTTGAATAGATTTGGAGGAGATAGGGTAATGAGGTTTTTATTATAGATAAAACTCTTAGAATAGGCCTAAAGTTAGTCAGTGGGGGCTGTATATTTTGACTTGTCAATCCAATAAATGAACTGTCTATATAGATGCATTGGGATAGGCTTTTTAAGTCTAGAAAAGCCATTGTTTAATCTTGATCATCCCTCGAGATCAAAAGTTGTAGTTGATCAAAGGCATCCCTTAAGAGATCTACTCATCCTTGAGTGTGAAAAATTAGTGAACTTCTATCATTCATTTTAGGAGAACTATGAGGGCTAGAGATGAAATGTTAGGTGTAAAAACAAGTCCTCTAGGAGATCCTGGGATGATTCTCTATAAATTCATTTAGAGAAGATGTGGTAATGAGGTTTATCTTGCATCCAAATCTCTCAAAACAAGCCAAAATTTGGTCAACAGGGGCTGCATATTCTGAATCAACAGCCCAATCAATGAATCATCTATACAGACACATCAAGATAGGTGTTTTAAGGTTAGAATGGCCATTGTTTGGTCTTGATTAGCTGCTAAGAATAAAAGTTGTAGTTGATTAGAGGAATCCATTAAGAGAATACACTCATGCCTAAGTATGAAAATTGAGTGAACATCTATCACACATTACAAGATAATTGTGAGGGCTAGAGAAGAACCACCAACTCCTACACATGCATGGATGAGTCCTCTAAGAGAACATAAAAAAGACTATTTTTGTGTTTTCTTGAATAGACAAATAGAGAGAAGGTGAAAAATGATTTACTTAAGGTAGATAACATTAATATGAATTATTTTTTGTCTTATCTTTATTTCAAGAAGATAATCTTCTCCACTCATGGTACCAACTGTGTGAAGGTGGAAGCTCATTTGGTGCCACTAAGCTACATTAAAATTATTAGTGAAAAATTTAAACAAAAATAAACACATAATGATAAAATAGTTGAAATTTAAAATAAATTCAATAAAATAACTTTAATATGTTAATTTGAAACACTATATAAACATACTAATTCAATCTAATAGACCTTCAGGATTAACTCTATTTGTAAGTATTTCAAGAATCACTTTGTGGTCAGATTAACACACTTTACACAAAGTTTTATTGTGAGGCTTTATATGATATTTTATAATTGGAATATTTATAAAAATAACCAAGTTTGAATAATTAAGACCACCCTATGTGTTTCAAAGTCCTCAATTAATAATTATTTTATTTTTTATGATAGTACCTACAAATCCAGGTTCTGGTAACCACTATGGATCTGGTGGAATACATTAGCTCTTTTCCATACATAATATTTGTGGTTATTTTTTTGTCTCTACACAATGACACAAGTAGTAGTTTGTTCCCTCATAATTTTACTCAAGTGCAATAACTGTAAAAACATGCCATGTATTTCGAGTATAATCAAATTATAAGCACATCTAGGAAAAAATAAAAATATCACTAATATATAACTAAGGTTGTATATTTAATTAAAGAATAAATTATACTTGGTTGTACAATATTTGAGATGTGTTTGAAGTCAACTAATGATGCCATTTCATGATCTGTTAATTATTGAAGTTAATGGATACTCTCTACAGGTGATATGGGTCCACAATACAATTTGTCAACCCATTATTTTGAGTCACATTCATTCCAAATAAATTACATACATGGGGAACAAAAGCATGCCATATCCCTAGTATAAATAGTCCATGAAATTAAATTTGAGATTTGAATGGAGTGGAAAATACTTGATCTAGTTACTGTAATGAAATCTTCATACAATGCCTTGTGTTGTTCCTCTATTAACCAAAATAATCTTTGCACATGAGAATGTTTATCTGATCCATGAAAAATATTTTTATTACACCAAGTCACAATACTTACAACA
The DNA here is from genome assembly GCA_037957365.1 of Torreya grandis. Classification (NCBI taxonomy): domain Eukaryota; kingdom Viridiplantae; phylum Streptophyta; class Pinopsida; order Cupressales; family Taxaceae; genus Torreya; species Torreya grandis. The sequence goes on from JARHVA010004004.1 coordinate 852,927, forward strand.
TCAATCAAATTAACCCCATTATTGTGATTTGCATGCTCTCTTTTAAGGGCTCTTTTTACACATGCACCTACACCATCATGTTCCCCTTTTCCTTGACCAGCCTCAAAGAATATCCAAAAATGTTGAATGCCATTCTTTTTATGTATTTTTGTTAACTATTAAAGCATTCAATAATTATTAAACTACCCTACATAATTATCTGACTAAATTTAGTGTGTATCAAACATAATTTCTCTTGCATTCATATTTATATAAAATATATCAAATCAACTTGGACAAAATCTAGAAATTGTAATTTGTCATCTCTCATATAAACGTGATACTCCCTCAAAATATTTTTATTATCATATTTTCTATTAGGTGCATGTCTGAATGTAATATGAAAAAAATTCCAAACCTAAATTAAATTATAGTATTGGGATTGAACCTTATTCTGTGGTCGCAGTGTGTAGTTCTTAACAAAATCCACAACTAAAATAATGGTGCTAACTGGGAAGTTGTCCTTGCATACCTTGAATTGATTATCTAACCATTTTGATTTGTGTGTGTGTCTTGCATATTGGTAGATGATATTTTTATTGAATTGAAACATGAAATCAAATACATAAACTTTGGTCATAACTAATTCACATCTTGATGACTCTTTTCCATCTTTTAACCCATACTTTATAGATTTTTACTTCTTATAATCAACTAACTACTTTCCAAATTCATGTGAAATTTCATCATGTATACAACTAGTCAAATTTGACAAACCAAAAAAATTATTACATGTTCTATATATACATTATTTGGCCAAAAAAAACCGTCCCTTAGATATTTGATAGAAAAAACCTTAGATTAATTCTCTTGATGTCTTAGGTAAGGAAGACACCATACATTCCTAAAACATCTTGTCAGTATGTAAAGTATAATGTATATGACAAAAAACATCAAAATTCATAGCAAATTCAACATGTATCCTACAACAACATGTGGTGTATGCTTGATTGATTTTAATATAGAAAGGATTACACATTTCAAATGACCTTTGACTAAATATTAATTGTTCATTAGATTTTTTGATAAACTTTTTATAAAATTTTGTTTGGGTCATGTCTTAGAAATGTTTTGCATGTGGCTCATGGTTTTTAGCCTTTTCTTCTTTTAAAGACATATTTTACATTAGATGAGATCCTTGTGTTGTCATGCCAAGAAATTTGGTCAGATGTCTTAATCCTTCAACTAATACCTTATTTTTTCATTGGAGTTACCACTAAATACTTAATAATCTGTGAGTGAATGGTCATCAAGCCTTGTTCTTCATTTTATGGCATTTATTAGAGTTTTTATATTTAAGTTCAAGGGCTAACTTGTTTCACTAATAATTCAAGCTTTAGATGTTGACTTACTCACTATAGATTCAATTATTACTTGTCTTGCCACATTACTATATTTTTTCCAGTGTTTATTGCCTATTGCCTTAAATACATTAAATAGATTCTTTACTATTGTACTATTTATTCTCTGCATGTTAAATGTTCTTAACCATAAATTATGTATCATAGGGAACATTTTTTGCATTTTAACTAAATGAACAAATAGTTGACATCATTTTGTATGGGTTTTATTTTCAAATGCATAGTCTTATACACGTTGAACATGACATTGAACTCATGTTTTTGACATTTCACCTTCCATAAGTTCTATTATTTTCTCATCTATTTCAACCAATACCTTGGTATCCATATTATTATCCTTATATGTGTGGGCGTAGGAGATATATTTTGTATTAAATTGGGTGGTGTTACCACTTCAACCATAGTAGGGATAGTGGAGGTTGACTATCTACATTAAGCCCTATAGGCAAATTAAATTCCTCTTCATTAGGGGACACATGATTTGGGGTCATTAATTGATGTTGATTATCATTATACCCAAAATTTTCATTATGAATGGATGTTTCATTAAATTATGTTTGTCCATATGTTTCATCTCTCATTAAAAATTCATTACTTACATGCTCTAAATTTTGAATTTCATCATGTAATAAAGATTGACCGAATTATCTTATCTCATTTGAAGACATATCTAAACTAAATTATATAGAATTGGGAATGTTATTTTCATTTGAAATATTACCTGGTGTAGATGAAGCACCTTCAACTTACCTAGAAGCCCTTATGGATGCTCTCGTATCTTTTTGTCTTTTTATTTAGTTTTCTCTTTTCTCTTCAATTTTCTTATATTTTAGCTCTTTGATTGGTCTTTTACGATGACTTCCTGACCAAATTATTTATCTTTACCAAAATAAGACAATTATAAATATAAATTTGAAGAATTTATAGTGATTCAAACGAAGTGAATGGAGAATTTACCAAATTTGCATAGTTATAACAAAAAAACTAGTTTATAATTCACAAAGAATAAAAAAAATGAGTAAACATTGTGGGAAAGCTAAGAGAAATTTTTGAATCATAAAGGGTGTGCATATTTTCAAATCTCGCACACCCTTTGTGATCTACAAAAAAATGGGAAAATTTAATTAGTGATCAAAAAGTTTGTTTTATAAATGACATATACCCTTTGCAAGTTTACAATTTTTTTTAATGCTTTCCCTCCGAAATTCCCTCAGTTTTAGGCCTAGGGGTCCCAAACTTAGTCCAAACTCTTAGAAACTACATTCATAGTACCATAATTCATGTTCCTATGTCATTGTCTTAAATATATATATATCAATTTTAACTCCCTCACAAAAAATGTCCTAGAGATCCTTTGAAATGTGTAAAAAACCCTAAGTGGCTAGCTGATGGTGATGTATGCAATTTCAGAAATCAAAATTCTCCCAGATCAAAGTTGGATATGAATATAATATGACCTTTGTGAACAAGAAACCACTTAAATAAGGTATATTGGTGCTATTGATTTTGGAGCTTATGTAAGAACTATATAATGATGAAGGAAAATAAACTTATAGTTACCTATTATTCATACTTGTGAGATAATGCATCTACAACAACATTATCCTTACCTTTCTTGTAGGTAATCGCATAGTCATAGCCCATAAATTTGGTTACTCATTATATAGTTGCCTATTACTCATACTTGTGAGATAATGAATCTACAACAACATTATCCTTACCTTTCTTGTAGGTAATCTCATAGTCATAGCCCATAAATTTGGTTCCCACTTATATTACTTTGGATAAGAGACTATTTTTTCTAAGAAGTAATTTTATAAAATGGTCTATTTTGATGCATAAATGTATCCTAATCAATATGAACACCACTTGTCCATTGTAAAAATGATGGCTAGCTTACCTTATCATATGTTGAGTGTTAATTTTTTTACCTATAAGTATCTTAATGGTGAATGTAATAGGTATACCTTCCTGCACTAGGAAAACTCCAATTCCACTTCCTGAAGCATCACTTTTAATGACAAAGGTTTTGGATAAGTTAGACATAGAAAGAATTGGTATATTACACATTTTCTACTTGATAACTTTTAATATTTTTTCTTCCACCTTTGAACAATGAAAGTAAACCTTTTTCAACATGGTTATTATTAGACATGAAATTATCTCATAGTCCTTGATGAACTTGTGATATTATCTTATGAGACCAAAATATCCATGAAGTCCCTTTATTTTTTTTTTATTTAGGCCAAAATTTTATGGCCAATTTTTTTGGATCCACTCTAATGCCTTCCTTATAGATGATGTACCCTAAATAATTTATTTATTTTTGGCCAAAATATCACTCAGATCATTTGGAATATAAATGTTTCTCCAAAAGGATTTGGAAGGTTTGTTATAGATTCATTAGATGTTCCTCCCATATTTATCTATATATAAGGATGTTATCAAAGAATAATATGATGAAACTTTTGATAAATATCTAAAGTATATTGTTCACTAAGCTCTTAAATGTTGATTGAGCATTGCTGAAGCTGAATTGCTTAAATAGAAAAATTTAGTGACTATCTTGGATTCAAAAGGTTATCTTAGTAACATATTATTCATTTATGTAGATATGATGATAGCTAAACCTCAGGTATAAATTTAATAATAAATTGAATCCATGTAATTTCTCCAATATCTCATCAATCATTAGCATAGAAACTTGTCATTGATGGTGAGCTTATATATGAATTAAAGAATGCCTAGGAAAATTCTAAAATGGAAATACATCCACACAAAAATGCTCAGATCATATATATATGTTTACCAAAAAATAACACATTATATTACAATAAAAAAAATACAATGTACATGTGTGTAACCAACAATGGTTGTACCATAATAAAAATATCTAACAAACTACATCTCCATTAGATTTGGTGATTACTCTAAGCTTTAATGTAGCTTTTTGTAAAGACATAAAGGGCCATTATATAGGAAACTAAATATGTTAGAGATATATTATTATTTTTTGATTGAAAGGTTGGATAGGATCATTCCCCAAATTACAACTCACCCTTCTAACACATGTGAGGATAACTACCACTTAAATAATTTTATGCACATAAATAATGCAAAATATTAGTCACGTCTTGGTAACACATCACCTATCATGGATTTCATATCAATTTTAAGATAATAAAATATGATTATATATGACATAATATTCTTGTACACTTTAAAATACCAATCATGGATCAACCTTTCAGTTCATGACCTTCTTGTTACTGAAAGGCTCACGTTTGACATCTCAGCATTCCTAGTTACTTATCCTATAATCTGACCCTAAAATTATAATGTCATAGATCAATTGAAGCCTAAATTTTAGGTATATATTTATTTAGATATTTAATAGACACATACATATCCTCAATATATTTTTACCTTATAGAACACTAACATCTATATTAGGACACCAATGTTGACACTAGTGTCCCTACCTTCCAAATGGTCAAATTAAAAATATCTCAAGATTCATGGCTTTTCCTATTAATATTATTTAACCCTAACATTATATTAATTTAAAATGTGTGGTATAAATAAAGATAAAATTTTATGCATTAATTATCTAAGAAAAAACTATGAAGTAAATCTCAAGTTCACACTACACCACTAAAAATCATTTGCACAACTTAGATACACCACCATACTATTCCATGTTTCTAAATTATTTATAGGAGAATTATTATTACAGGTATGAAGCATTGAAAAAACATCCCATGAGTAATATTTTTCAAGTTACAAGCTATATCACTAGATTCACTCACATACATCATATTGCACAAATTTTCATACACAAACCCATATAATGGGGAGAATTACATCAAATAGAGGTCATATTTAGAGTATATGGATATGTAGGTTGTGGTTATTTAAAATTTGATATTTAAGAATGGATCAAATTCCATTTATCCCACTAATCCCAATTTTTAAGGTGACATGCACCAATAAAAGGGGTAAGGGTTTTTAGAAAAATCTTGATTATGGGAACCTGTGCATGTGATCTAAGTTGATAACCTACAAGGTGAAAATGAACCCTAACATGAAAAACTAATATTTTTATAAAATTTTATATATCTCAAGCCATACATAAGCATAAAATCCAAGAAATAAGTGTTGATGGTAGTGTATGGGCTAATAGAGTTCAAATTTCTACAATATTATTTGGCATTATACTCTTCTATATTTATCATATTATTAGATTAAACATATTTATTAGAGTATGATAAATCTGGATTCATTTAATAAACATTATTTATAATATATTATTCTATATTTTATTAGGTATCCCCTCTACCCTTACTTGTAAAAAGGGTTAAACATTTAGTGAACTTAATCTATGAGTCTTCTTACATAAATCTAGCTTGCCTTAAGTTTTTCATCCTTTCTAGGGGTTTGAATTTTATTTTATTTATCTCTTTCATGTTTTATTATGATCTTGCCCAAAATAATATGGTTAACAAAGACAAAATGTAAACTCATTCCATCAAAGTTTTTGTCAAGTCAAGCATAATGTATGAACAATAAGAGTCATATGTTTACAAAGCTATAGATATTGAGAAAAAATTCAAATATGCAAAAGTACAAAATAAAAATAAAACACAAAAACATTCAAATAAATAAAAAATAATAAAATATTTGGCATACACATATTTAGTATCATTTTCACATATGTTGTTTAGTTTATGTCTGTAGATAACACAAAGTTCCCTTTATATAGACATATGTTTCACAAGTACTGGAGTGTGATACATGCATATACTAGATACATGATACATGCACATATAGATGTTGGACCTTTTACTCTACCCACATGAAAAACTATGTTGGGGTAATTTTCTTCATTGATCATGATTGATAAAGGGTACATTGTTTTATGATCACTTTACATTATCATGTTGACCTTATATAGTAACAATTACACATGTATATATTCATGCTTACATCTTACATAGTGTGGTAGATATGTTATGCTACATGACACTTTGATAACATATTTATGCAATAACTAGTATAATATGCCTATATTAGTTTCTTATATCTCTCATATATTCATGTTTCAACATGGATTACTCAAGTGTACTTTTTTTCTATCTTATTTTTATTGTGGAACATTTGAACATGTTCTTTGTTTGTTAGACATAGTGCCACTAGGTTTTGTTTATTTGGTGTGTGGATAATTAAACACATCATCCCCTTTGAATGTGAAAAATTTGAACAATAACCTTGTTTTTAGTCTTCTTATACCGCTTTTGTGTGACATTGAGTGCTCTTGTGTGTGTGCTTCATTTTTTTGTTGAGATCGTGCTTGTCACCGCTACATGTTACGATGATCCATATAATGCATCTTAGGGGATTATTTTGATTAGATAATATGAGCTTAATTTATATGTATACCTCTAAATGATAAAAATATATATGCTTCATTACTACATTATTAATACAAATATGTCATGGCTATATTATCCTTTTGAGTTAAGGTGACTACCAGATTATATTCACCTCACCTCAAGTGACAAATGGTGGTTATATTAGTGGGTTCATGTCATAGGGACATGATTTTACACACAAAATACTAAAAATTGGTAGAATTTGATATAGGGTACATGATTTATATATACACTGGGGACAAAATATTATGAATTTGGCACTGATTTTCATAGATTTAGGATAGAGTTTTTCATATTTATGACAAATATTGTATATGATTTATAGAGAGAAAGTTACATTTTGATAGATACTTAATTTTGAGACACATAAGAGGTGAACATGTAATTATAATGTACCAAATTGATAATACATATTTATATTATACATAATTTATAGTATATTTGATGAGGGGGCATGAACAAGGTTGATTCCTTCCTCACTACATATTTATGCACAAAAATTTATAAGACACACAAATTGAGCCTTTATATGTATAAAAAAAGTTAGTTCCCTTGAGTAGTGTGGTCAATACTTAATTCCCTCCATAAATTTGGAAATATTCCCCTTTTAAGGTTGAGATAGTTGCACCATTTGATTTTGGATAGATTCGTTAGATTATGTGTACACTTGAGTTGTGAAATTGATATTCAATGCTCTCAATAGCCTCAACACAACTCACCCTTGCATTAGATTGGAGGAATGATCACCTTTAAATTTTCATCTTCACATATCCAATGTTTAATTATGAATCTCTCTCTTAGATGCTTCAACAAGGAACCATCATCACCAAAGCAAATTACCAAGAGGTATCATCGTTTCATCGAAACATAGGTGTATTCCTTCCTTGATGTCTTTACTTTTAATGATTTAAATTATTAAAATTTTTATATCATATTCAATAATTATATTATAACATGTTATTTATTGTAGATAATACACAAATAAAACATTCAAATAGGGCTAAAAAAAAGAATGATGTGTTGTACACACCGAGGTATGCATTTATTTCATTTATACTAGTAATTTCATCCTTATGTATTATTATTTTAAGGGGATATAGATAATAAAATATTATTTTGTATGAAATATTAGTCTTAGACACTTTAAAAATACTAATAATGGCTCAACCCTTTAGTTTATGACATTATCATTTACGAAATGCTCGTGTTCACCATCTCACAATGCCTAATTGTTTATCCTATACTCTGACCCTAATATTATGATGAAATAGATCACCTATAGCCTATAGTATATGTAAAACTTGGTTTACATATTAATAATATAATTAAATTCCTTAGTAGTGTATTACCTTTTAGGACACTAACATCTAGATTAGGATAGTAACGTTAACACTATCCAACTCTATATTCTTTGCCTTCCACATAGTCAAATTATAAAGATATAGACATTTATTGGTTGGCCTATTAGTATTATTTAAACCTGAAATGATATTATTTTAATTTTTTTGGTATATATATATATATATATATATATATATATATATATATATATATATATATATATCAAAAGTCATTCATTAATCATCTAATCAATATCTAGCAAACACTTGTCAAGCTCAAATTATGCCACTGAAAATCATTTGTACAATAAAGCTATATTTACCTATTCATCCTTATTTCCTAATTATTCATAAACTTTGTATTTTTATAGGTTTTAATCATTAAAGTAGCATCCCATGAGAAGTATTTTTCAAATTTACAAACTAAATCACTAGATGTACTCGGATATATCTTATTACACAACTATTCACAACCAACCCACATAAAGGGATAACTACATTGGTCTAAGGACCTATTTAGATTATATGTATATGTAGGTAGTGATAATTTATAGATGGGTCCTTGAGATCATCTTGGCTTCACTTGATCCCACTAACCCTTATTTTGTTAGTTGACATGCCCTAATCGGATCACGTAGGATTTTTGATCAAAATATTGATTTTAGGAATCGGTGTGACCAATCTAAGCTGATAACCTTTAAGATGAAATTGAACCCTAACATGAACATATTAATTTTTAATAAAAGTATGTTTATCTTGAGCCAGACAGAAGCATCAATGGTAGTGTCTAGGTCCTAATAGTAATGTCTAGGATAACAGAGTGAAAATTCCAAGAATTGGACAAATAGAGGTGGAAATCATCCTACCTTATTGTACACACATAACTATCATATCTACCTATGCATTATTTAATAATATATGTATTTTTAATCCTTTGTATTGTAAATTTTAAAACATTTTTTATCATTTTAATATTCTATATTTAACATATTATTAGATTCAACATATTTATCTAAATATTATAAATATAAAATCGTTTAATTGGATTGTTTTAGAATAGTTTATTCTATAGTTGATTAAGCTATTCCACCTATCCTTACTTTCAAAAAGGGTTAAAATTTTTGTGAACAAGATCTCTAATTGCACAATGCTAGTTTGCCTTAAACTTTTCAACCATTTTAGGGTTTTTGATTTTATTTGTGTTCTCTTTCATGTTTTCTTATGATCTTGTCCATAATCATATGGTTATCAAAGACAAAATTCAAACTTATTTCGAGGCAAAAATTAATTCAAGCATAACCTATGAACAAGAAGATTCAAATATTTACAAAGCTATAAATAATGAGTAAAAATTAAAATATGCAAAAATATAATTAATTCTAATAATAAATAAAATAGGAAAACATTAAAATACAACAAAAATAATAAAATATTTGCCATACACATGTTAACTAGCTTTTGAATATATGTTTCTTAATCTGTGCTAGTAGACACCATATCATTTCCTTCTATACACATATATTCTTAGGTATTTGAGTGTGATATAGATATACACTAGATACATGATAGATGGGCATAAATATTTCAAACGTTTTCCTCTACCCATGTGACACACTACATTGGGGCATATACTTCATTGATCATGATTGATACATGCTACATTGTTTTATGATCACTATGCATCATCAAGTTGATCTTTTATACTAATTCTTACACATTTTTATACTCATGCTTACATCTTAAATAATGTGTTAGATATTAAATAATACACGAAACTTTTTTAACACATCTATGTAGAAACTAGCATGACATACCTATGTTTATTGATTATATCTCTCACTTACTCCTCATTTGACATGGATTACTTGATTATACTTATTGTTTGCTATCTTATTTTCACTAGGGAACATTTCAACATATTTTTTGTTTGGTGGACACCATGTCACTAAGTATTGTTTCTTTAGTGTGCGAACATTTAAACATGTCATCCCTTTGAGTGTTTTTCATTTGAAAATTCCCCTTATTTTCAATCTTCTTAGACTCTTTTTATGTGACATTGTGTGCTCTTGTGTGTTTGATTGATTGTTTACTCAGATTGTGCTTATTACCCCCTATAATTACCATGATCCATATAATTCATATTAGGGATTGTTGTAATTAGATACTATGAGATTCATTATTATATCTACTTAGATATGATACCAATAAATGATTTATTACTACATTATTGATACATATATAGCATTATCCTTTTGATTTAAGATGAATTCCATATTACATCCCCTCACCTAAAAATTGGGGGGCATATTAGTAGGGGAATATCATAGAGACATGAGTCCACACACACAAAATTAGAAAAATTGGTAGAATTTGATATTACATGATTTGAATATACACTTGGGATATAATATTATGCATTTGGCCCTAATTTCATAGATTTATGATAGATTATTTTCAGATTTGTGATAGGTATTATATATTTACAGAGCAGAGATTAAATTTTGACAAAAAAATTAGATTGAGACACATTATTGGTGTATAGTACATTAAAATTCACCAAACACATAAATATTTATATAATACATAATTTATAATATATTTGATGAGGGTGCATGAACAATGTTCATTATTTCCAAACCATAAATTGATGCACCAATTTTTCTAAGATGTATAGATTAAGCCTTTATTTTCTTGTAAATGTTGGATCCCTTTAGTAGTGTAGATGAGATTAAATGCCCTCAATGGAATTAACACTACTACTATTTTTAGGCTTAGAAGGTCATGCAATTTAACCATGGATAGATTGGCTAGATTATGTATACACTTGAGTTTTGAGATTGAGATTCAATGCTCTTAATGGACTAAAAAAAAATCATCCTTACACCAAATTTGGGGCATAATTACCGTTAAATTATCTTATTCACATATCTAAGGTTTAGTTTTGAACTTATCTCTCCAATGCTTCAGTAAAGAAACATCATCACCAAAATAAAGTACTAAGGGATAAAATGGTTACATCGATGCATATGTGTATTCCTTTCATGATTTATTTACTTTTAAGCATTTCAATAATTCAATTCTCTATTTATATGCACTAACTAAACTTTGACATGCTCTTAGTTTTAGGTAATATGCAAACAAAAAATTAAAATAAGGCTTAAGAAAATAAAGTTGTGTTAAACATACAAAGGTTCACATTTTTTTTAACCTTATAATTTCATATTTATACATTACTAGATTAAAAGGGAGAGGTGAGTAAATGTAGATCCTAAAATATGATTTTATATGACATAATATTATTGTACACTTGAAAAATACTAATCATGGCTCAACCCTCTAGTTCATGAACTTCTCATTGCTAAAAGCCTCACATTCTCTATCTCATTGATCCTAATTCCATATCTTATAGTATGAACCTAACATTATGATGACAAAGATCACTTGTGGCCTATAGTCCATGTAAAACTTGATTTCCATATTGCATATATACTTATTGATCCCAAGTAATTTTTTACTTTATAAGACATTAGAGTCAATACTACTGTTAAAAATGTGATGATAGTTTCCTTACCTGTCAAATGGTTAAATTCAAAATATCTCAATATTCATGGGTTATCATCTTCATATTATTTAACCATCCCATGAAATTATTTAAAAATATGTGATATAAACACAAATAATAAGTCATTCAATTATTAGCCAAGTAATATCTATAAATCACCTTTAAAGCTCACAATACACTACTAAAAATAATTTGAAAAATAGATATATAACTCCCTATTTACATATCAATCATAGAAAAAATATTTTTATAGGTTGAAAACATTGAAAGAGTCACCCAAAAGTAATATTTATAAATTTACAAGTGATATCACTAGATGCACTCACATATAACATATTGC
>JARHVA010004004.1:872500-915000 GCA_037957365.1 Torreya grandis
CTATTACATCTTTGGCAACCCTATATATATTATTATAAAAGTGTACACATGCCTTTAAAAAAGTGTTTTCTATGGAATTATGTACTTACAAAATTTACAATAGTATTTGGTTATGAGTTAACTGGTTAAATTTATCAGGTTTTATTGTAGGTACAACTAAAAAAATTGTTAGTTAAGCTAACATCAATTATTTTATAATTTATTAATTCATAAATACATAAATTAGTATAATTCATGTTTTTAAACTAGTTGGATATTAACATGAATTCATTTAATTGGCCTAGTTTAGAATAGTTTATTCTATATTTAATTATGGTATTCCCATTACCCTTACTTCCAAGAAGGGTTAAACATTTTGTGAACCTAACTCCAAGTCTTATTATGAAACCCTATCATGCCTTAAGCTATTAAACCATTCTAGGGTTTCTGATTTTATTTTGGTCTTTTTCATTTTTCAAATGATCTTGCCCAAAATAATATGGTTATCAAAGACAAAATGAAAACTTATTTCATGGGAAAAAAATTAAATTCAATCATAACCTATGAACAAGAAGAGTCATATTTTTAAAAATCTATAAATAATGAGTAAAAATTCAAATATGAAAAAATACAAACAAATCAAATAATAATAAAAAATACAAAAACATTCAAATAAATCAAGAAAAAAAATATTTGACATACACATGTTTACTAGTTTTTACATATATATTACTTACTTTATGTCAGTAGATAGCATATTATTTAATCTCTATACACATATGTATCATATCATTTATTTTATATAAACACACTTGTTTCACAGACATGAGTGTGATACATGCATACACTATATATATGATACATGAGCATATATATGTATGACCTTTTCCCCTATCTAGGTAACGCACTATATTGGGTACATTTGATTATGATTCATTGATCATGATTGATACTTGTTGCATTGTTCTATGATCACTTTAACTTATCATGTTTAGATTATATACTAACACTTACACATGTATATACTCATGTTTACATCTTGCACATTGTGCTAGATATGATATGTTATAGAACACTTTGTTAACACATGTATGTAGGAATTACTATGATATGATTATGTAGGATGTTTACATCTATCACATACTCATATTTACATTAGATCAGCCACTTATTAATTTTTAAACATGGATTACATGAGTGTACTTCTTGTTTGCTATCTTATTTTGACTATGAAACATTTAAACATGTTATTTGTTTATTGTACACAATGACACTGAGTGTTTTTTTTTGTGGACATTTGAACATGTCCTCCCCTTGAGTGTGCAAAAATTAAACATGACCCTTTTTTTTAATCTTGTTAGACCCCTTTTACATGACATCAAATGTTCTTATTTGTGTAATAGATTGTTTATTGAGATTATGGTTGTTACTCCTAGATTTTGTCGAGATCCATATAATGCATCTTAGGATTTGTTGTGACTAGATACTAGAGTTTCATTTACACACACACACACACACACACACACACACACACACACACACACACACACACACACACACACACACACACACACACACACACACACACACACACACACACACACACACACACACACACACACACATTTATACATGATACCAATATATTCTTGACTATTACATGATTGATATATAAATGACATGATTATTATCCTTTTGAGACAAGGTGATTACCATATTACATTTTGATCACCTAAAAAAGGGAAACATATTAGTGGGGCATGTCATAGAGACATGAGTTCACACATGTATTTGGAAAATTTGGTATAATTTGATATAATTTACATGATTAAAATATACATTTGGGATATAATATTATGAATTTGGCATCAATTTTCAAAAATTTGGGATTTTTTTTTAGATTTGTGATAGACATTATTTAATTTTATAGAGCATAGGTTAAATTTTGAAAAATACTTTAGGTTGAGACATATTAAAGGTGCATGGTCCATACAAATACACAAACAAATATATGCATATTCATATTATACATATTTTACACATAATTTACAATAGATTTGATGCGATGGAATAAACATGGTTCATTATTTCCGCACCATAAATTTATGCATTGAGTTTTCCAAGCATATCAATTGATCCTTTATTTATCTATAGTAGTTCATGTCCTTATGTAGCATAGTCAAGACTCAATTCACTTGGAAACCTTGAAATTACTCACCTTTTTAGGTTGATATGCTTACACCATTTGACCTTATCTATATTTCTATATTATATATACATTTGATTTGCGTGATTAAGATTCAGTGAAATTGAGATTATGGATGTGTGAAAAGAAGTAACTATTGATACGTACTCCACTATAGTGACATGTGTGGTTAAAACCAAAGATGGTTGTATCAAAAACTATTCCAAATGTTTTAAAACCTTAGAGTGGATTAATTATAGATATAACATTGAAAAATACCTAATGATTTTGGAAACCCTAGAAGGGTTGGCTCAAAATGTTCTGGAATGAAAAATTACCAACCTCTAGATCTGTTAGGAACAATAACTAGGTATGTAACATAGTTAAACAACTAAAGAATAATTTATAGTATACAATAGACCTAACACCCCACCCAATTAATTTTGAATAAGGAATGGATATAAATCAACTCAATATCTCCAAAAGTGTCAAAATGGTAAGTGTGTACAAAAATCACTACAATATACTCATGTGAGAGTGCCCAATATGCCACATGAAAGTATGCAACAACTAAAATTTGAAAAGGGTGTTGTATACATATAGAATTATCTACATTTACTAATTTAATTTAACATCATACTAACACTATCTACATCTTTTAACACTCTTATCACATATCCCACATCACACTAACCTTACAACATCCCTTATATCAATTAATTCTTCCATTATAGTATCATTTAACACTAATCTCCACTTACACCATGTACCTTCACCTAAACCCAATAATGCTCCTATAAATCATATTATAAAACCTCATATAATCTCCATTTATTATCTTAATCTTCTTCTAGAATCCTCTAATCTTCATTGAGCCACTCCCTAATCCTTTCTAAATATTTATAATAATTTTTAATTCCTACTAAATATTTTAGCCATTGGTTTCCATCATACATGGATTAAATATAGAAATCCATTTCTCTCATCAACTTCTTATAAATCCATATACATCCCCATTGAAACTATGTTTTTTCCCATAGTGTTAACACCTTGCTATACCCATCAAATTTTAATCAAATCTAAGCATCATCAAGCCATTATATTGCTAAAAATATTGAGTTTCATAGAGCAATCCAATATTTAAATTTAAAATATTTTGGGATAAATATAAAATGTCAAAAATGTAGTCTCTTGTATGAAAATTTGATGTAAAAATGTTTGACATTTATGACTCATTTAGTTTTAATTAAATTGATCTTATCTTTAACTCCAATCAGAGGTTTGTTTGGTTTGGATAGGAAGACAGATTAAACTTAGATCATTATTGGTTTTCTATCTATCCCATTGGATTAAAATTAGGAAATAATTTTTTGAAATCATAGTGGGAGAAATACTTATAAATGTTTTTTTTTTCACTTAGATTATTATAGCAAACTTGCATGTATTTTGGAGAAGAGATTGGTAGCCAAAATCCTTCATTTTTTGTGAAAGTTCCATGCCCAGACTCGTAACAAATTCATCCTCATTATAAGTGACTTCACTCTAACCACGAAACTAGATTTGATAGTTTTATTAACAATTTTGACATTTTGTATAATTTTAACAAACCTGAAATGAATGTATTATTGAGTTTGATCTTCAATCAATGACTTTGATGTTACTGATCATAGTTTTATTTGTTTAAATTTATTTTTTGTACAAGTTTTATATCCACAAATGTTGAAAAATTAATTTAATATCATAATCTAAATTTTTTAATGGATCATTTATGAACTCAAATGTATACTCATGATTTTTATATTGACAGTCTTTATTATATAGCAAAGTTGCCACTACTGTAGTGGTTTCCACATTGAAATTAAGAACATCAAAAATATCTGTAATGGATTCGATCTATTTTATTATTAATTTATAATCATTACTAGATTAATTTTTTTAATAACATCTTTGACATTGTAAAAAAAGATTTTATTTTGATAGTAGTGGCTTTGGAATATGTGCACATAGTTGGGGGATAATTATGTGGATGTAACCTATAATGTATATGTGTTATTCACATTATAGATCTATAATTATTGAGCCATAATGCATACACATTATTGGGTAATTTTTACATGTTATGGTAACACGTACATGTTATAATAATGAATACATATTATGGTAATGCATACGTGTTGTAATAATGTGTACATGTTATTATAATGCATATACCTTATTATAACACGTACGCATTACCTATGCAATTTTTTCTTAATAACCCATGACTAAAATTTTCCATTTCATATTTTTACAACTCTTAAGTACTATTATACCATCAGATTTCTCCTCCAAAGACCTAAAAAATCACTAGAATTCCATTCAAAATCTTAGCATGTCCTAAAATTCATAATGTTGTCATATAGACAAGGTAAGTGATCAAATACTACATCTATTAACCTTTTATTTTACCAGCTATTTATTTTTTACATTATTTAATTTGTAGATTTCTTATTTGAAATAGACCAATCCAATGTAATAGACCATAAATGTCCTCCTAATCATGTTAATCATAGGCTAACCCTCCACTTGACCCTCATAATCTTGTGGCTAACCTTCCAACTAACCCTCCTAATCCCCTGGCTAACCCTCCACTTAGCCCTTATAATTCTCATATTTCTCAACCTAACCCTACCATAATTCCAAAAAATACCCCAGGCATCTGTGAGGATATAGCTTTAGATATTTTGGAAAAAAATTTAAATTGATCAAGTAATTAGGAGAATGAAGGATCCCACATCCACAAACATCTACAGAACCTATCTTGCCAATAACCTAGATTCAATATTGGGTCATGTTGAATCAATAACAATTCAAATTGATAAATGGGCATCATATCAAAATAGTTTTAGGACTTATTATGTTGAAAATTGTCATCACATGATGTCAAAAACAAAAAAAATATCAAAAGTGACCATTTGTGTGTTATTCATTGACCCAACCACCAATGCACCATTTTTAGTAACTACTAAACATTTCCCAATCTATAGGTGCTAACATAATTTGATTAAAGCCAATTTCTAGGACTAATGGTGAATGGTGTTTAATTATCTACCATGTAATGACCATGAGTTTCCATTATATTTTTTGAGGAAACTCTACTATGAGTTTATCTTCAATGAGATTCTAAATTATTTTGATTATGGTGAGTTTGAGGGCTAAGGGAGAGGCTCTGTATAGGATCAACCAGGGATACATCATGCACCTAATCAATGTGTAAGGATCCTTACCCAAAATCAAATTCACCCTGCGATCCCCTCTATGGTAAAGGAGGTCATGGAGATCAACACTCTTTATGAACTTAGTACATATACTGATACACCCATTCAAAATATGAGTAGTCTTTCAATGACTGATGCTAGAGATATGCCACCTAGTGTGCGTACCTAACCCATCATCAACCACTACATGGATACATGTATTTTTTACATAAATGTCATGTCAAACTTAAACTATATTTGTAAATTTAAAATCTAACTATTAATTTAAATAGAAAATGAATAATATATATGTGATTTTTTATGTTCCAAGAGGAAATGATGCCTTCATCATCATAATCCATGTTTGTAGGATTTGATCTTATGCAACCATTATTTACAAATATAGAGCCAGCTACTGGCCCATCCATTATTACATCTACATGTGTTAACATGACACCTTTTAGTTATACAAAGGTAAAATTTTGAGATAATCTTATACTCTTGGTTTAATAAAGGAGAAAAAATTGCCATATATCCTTGATACTTCATAGAAAAATAAGTGAGACCTTGTTTATTTAGTTGATGTCTTGAGTAAACACTCCTCCATCACTACAAGTGGAAATAGTTGTTGGCCCATCCACTACTGCATCTACCTATGTTATCATGACACCTTTTACTTTTATAAAGGTAAAATTTTGAGTTAATCTTACACTCTTGGTTTAATAAAGGAGAAAACATTTCCATATATCTTTGATACTTGATAGAAAACTAAGTGAGACATTATTTTTCTAGTGGATGTCTCGCGTAGACATTCCTATATCATTGTGGGTGGAAATGGACATAGGCATTGCTATAACAATGTCATCCACACATGCCCTTACATAATCACATATTAACTTGTTATTTTTAATTGTAAATAGATTTTATAAAAAACAAATTACTACATACTTTCTTGATAAATATAACATATGTGAATGTATTGTGTATGTGGGGTTGTCCCATGACATCTGATAGTCTCATTCAAATGATTAGTAGGGAAACTTCTCATGTTTATTCCTCATTTATGATGCCTATTTATGTAACTCAACCTACCATTGACCCAATTGAGCATTAAAATCATATTGAGTGGGGCCATGAGATTACAGTAAGTGAATGTTTAAATGTTGTTTATTCTTTTTTAAAATTAATTTTTTAACATGGTTTCATGTATTTTGTGTTAATTTTATAATAATACTTGTATTTGGATAGGTTAAACTATAAGGAAACTATGAGTATAGGACCCATAGTCAGACCTTAGATCAATCCAAAGCATTTTAGGGATATCCATCTATCAATAAGGAATCCCAGGGAGGGTCTTATTTGAGGAAGACAAATAGAGGGAGGCTATTTAATCATTACCTCATGTCTTACATCATGTACTTTTTTGTATACCTATATGGTAATGTACACATATATGATAATCTATGTGTTGTTGACATTGTACATGTGCCTATATGGCATTCACCTAAAGTTATATTATGTTTTTTTATTTTTAAGCTTTTATGGATTTTATTACTATATTTTAAAATAATTTATGACAAATGAGGTTATTTTTAATTCCATTATCAATAATGAGGTGTAATGTTTGACCTTTGATCGACATTTGATAATTTAATGTGTCTGAAACACCTACAATGCCATCTAGTCTATATAAATTTCCCTTAAGAATATAGGGCCTTTTTTTTAGTATTCACCAATTCAAAATGCACTCATTCTCATGTTCCTTATTTTTCACTTTATCTCATTTGATGTCAATTTTGGCACACCAATATGGTCCTAATTGACATAAGTTAATTATAATTATACAAGAATCATAATTCATTTAGTATAAATAATCACTAGAAACACACTGAGTATTTGTAGATCATTATTAAGAATTCATAAACATTCTAGATAGATAAAAATATAAGTGAATTAATTGTTTTAAAAAGATAGCATTTCCTGTCATATATTTTTAACCCTGACCTAAGGTTTGTATATCTCTTAAATTAATTTAATTTATAAAATTTAATGATTAGATGGTGTTGTATAGGCCTACTAACCCTCAACACACTCCTCTAAATTGTACTTTGTTTTCTATAAGATTCAGATATTATGACCATTCTAGGGCAAGGAGAAGAATTTATGTTTTATTAGATACAAGTCTCTCAATGCACAAATAAAATCCATTAGGACTACAAAAACACAATCATAAATTTATTTCAAAGAATTACTTTCACAAGTTCGAATTACCCCCAATGTTATGTATACATATCAAATCATCCATGACACATTGTACATTTGGATTTGTCAATTAATTTCATTATTTTGGGTGAGGTCACTACCACTATTGATCAAACATTTCAAAATTTAAATTCGAATAACCATCATTGGATTTTGATTTTTTCAAGATAAGTACTAACACCCTATGTGAAAGTTGGAATGACGTAATTTACTAACACCCTATGTGAAAGTGATGTGATAGTGGGAATAATATAAATGGTCATATTATATGCAAAATATTACTAATGATATTTTTCACTATGATTTCTTTTGCAAAAAATCTAACACCGATTCATGAAACTAGGCCCATACCCTTAAAATAATTTGTTCATAAAAAATTACTTTGAGTTCTCTAATTTTTAACCATTTAGGTCACTAATAGTACTTTATCTATGGCTTCTACTAGATCTTCTTAATATCTCTTATAGATCCACTTATATTGGTCTTTTGGAGAGAATGAGACTTATCCTCATATCAGGCTCCTTTTATCTTACCAAGACTATTAATCTTTATTAAATAATCTATAACACTCCTTTATATTCTAACATAGAGTTTCAATGCACTCATAAGGCTTAGAAGTATAGATATGGCCCCTTTTATTTATACTAAACCCTGATTAACTTAAGATATACATGTTTAATAATCTTCAGAGTGTTAGATCAAACATACAAATTTTATTTGAAACAAGAACCCACTTGATCATAAGAATAGGGACTTAAGACAAGTATATACCAAATTTTATACCTTCTCTCTCAATGATTTTCCTTCTAAAGTTAGTATCTCTTGATTATGGTTGTCTTAGGGTTTATACAGTTTCATGAGACTTGAGAGCTTCTCAAATGTTGTTCATAGAGTCTAAGGGCTATTTAACATTCCTAACACCTTCAAAGGAAAGTAGAAAACATTTTATCACTTTACCAATAGTATAATCAAGATCATGAAAACCTTCAAACATATTTTGAATGGACTATGTATGATTATATCATATCAAGCCCATGTGTATGATAGGAAAATGGCATATGTTTCTATGAACCTAACAACCAAGTCCACCTAGAAATACATTTTCATTACTATTTAAGAGGGTATAGATAATGAATTTTTTTTTTCAAAGTCTGAGTTATTATTTGATAACTCAATTTTCAATGTTTCTTTGCTACAAACTGGTACTACTAACACATTTGGATGGGTAGATAATGTCTAGGATCATGTTCTTGGCCTCCCATCATGCCCAATAAACAAACCCACCAAGCATTTGATCCTCAATAATTCCCTTCCCAATATAATAAAAAAGCATAATTTTAGCCTAACTTCAGACATGCATAGAATAGGAACTATAAGTAATTTTGATGATCAATTCATGTCATAAGTTATAGTAACGGGTCCTAAAAAGCAATGTTTTAGTAGTGAAGAAATAAATTATCAAGATTAAATAGACATTTTAATCTCCAAAGACCCCCACCACCCATTATGGCCTCAAGAATGCCCTTTCTAATACAAGAAAAATGTAAAATTTTAACCTAACTTCGGACATGCATATAACAAAAACTATAAGTCATTTTGATGAACTATAAAATACATCCTCTACATATATAAAAAATATTTTTACATCTGAGATCAATTTTTTTGGACATTCAATATCATTTCATGGAATATATTGTAATAACGAGTCCTAAAATGTAACTTTTTGGCAATGAAGAGATAACTTCTCAAGATCTAGTAGGCATTTTTACCTCTACGGACCTAGGTGAAAATATATCACATAGAACATGTATATATAGGTGAATGACATGTTTTTATATTATTTTTATGTTCAAATCCACCTATAAATACATATTCACTACTATTAAAGAGGGCACAATTACTGATAACAAATGTTGTCAACATTCGAGTTATTGTTCAAGAACTCCATTTATGGTGCTTCTTCACTGCAAAATAAATTTATCAACATGTCCAAATGTGTGGATAATATATATTACCATTTTAATTTACTCTCTTCATGAATATACAAACCCACCACCCATTGTGGCCTCAATAATGCCCTTCCTAATACAAGAAAAATGTAAAATTTTAGCCTAACTTCTGATATGCATAGAACAAAAATTATAAGTCATTTTGACAAACTGTAAGATCCATCTATGATGTATATGATTTTTTTTTTTTTAATTTGGATTACATTGACTGAAACTTTGATATAAATTTTTGGCATAAGTTACATTAATAGGTCCTAAAATGCAAACTTTTGGCATGTAAGATACAACTTCTCAAGCTCCAACTAGCATTTTTACCATCAGGACCCCAGGTGAAAATATATAACTTGGAGAACATGTGTGTGTGTGTGTGTGTGTGTGTGTGTGTGTGTGTGTGTGTGTGTGTGTGTGTGTGTGTGTGTGTGTGTGTGAATAACATCTATTTGCTAGATACTATCATCTAATTTGACTTGAAAATACATATTTAATATTGTTCAGTAGAGTAGAAACATTGATAACAAATGTTGTCAATGTTAAAGTTGTTCTTCGAGAACTCCATTTCCAATGGTTATTATCTAAAAATTGGCACTTCCAACACATTTTTATGGGTGATTAAAATCTAGTACCATGTTGTTGTTCTCTTTTCATGCCTGGTTGACAAACCCACCACTCAATTTTTCCTCAAGAATGCCCTTCCCAATAGAGGAAAAATGCAAAATTTTAGCCTAACTTTAGACATGCATAGAATATAAAATATAATTCATTTTGATGAGACATAATATCCATCCTATGAATTTCTAAAAACTAATCTTTAATCCTTAAATCACTTTTGTGAAACCTTTAAGATAAATTAATGGCATAAGTTGCAGTAATAGGTCCTAAAATGTAACTTTTTCATAGTGAAGAGATAACCTCTCGAGCTGAAACAAAACATTTTAACTCTATGACCCCAGGTGAAAATATATCACTTGGATCACATTTATATACTTTAGTGACACATTTTTCCATGACCCTGACATCTAAGTCCACCCGAAAATATATTTTCACTACTATTTAGGAGGGTGGAAATACTAACAATAAATGTTATCAAAGTTTGATTTGTTGTTTGAAAACTCCATTTATGGTGGTTATTCATTGAAAAATGGTAATACCACCACATAAATATGGGAATATAATGTCTAGGATAATATTCTTAGCCTCCTGTCATGCCTAGTCGAGAAACCCATCACCCATTTTGGCCTAAAAAATGCCCTTCCCAATATAATAAAATGGTAAATTTTAGCCTAATTTTAGGCATGTATATAATAGAAACTATAAGTCATTTAAAAAACCATAAGATACATATTATGTGTATAAAAAATCATATTTCACCCCATATCACCTTAGCATAACCTTCAATATCATTTAGTGGCATAAGATATAGTAACATGACCTAAAATGAAGCTTTTGGCATGTAAGAGACAACTTATTGATCTCCAACATGCATTTTTACCTCTAGGAATCCAAATTGAAAACATATGTCTTGTAAAATGTATATATAGGTGAATTACACATGTTTCCATGACCTTAATATCTAAGTCCAACTGGAAATATGTTCTCACTACTACTTAGGAGGGTAAAAGTGCTGACAATAAATGTTGTCAAAATTTGAGCTATTATTTGATAAATCCATTTTTGGTGCTTATTTTATACCAAATTACACTTCAAACATGTATATATAGGTGGGTAACATATATTACCATGGTCTCGTCCTCTTGTCATGTTTGTCGACAAACCCACCACCTATTATAATGTCGATTACAAAGTACTCATACTAGAGCATACCAGGCTTGGAAGAGATTAAATATGATCAAGAAACAATGGATATAATATATTAATAATAATACCAATCCATAATACCCATCTAATTTTCAAAACCTACAAGTATGGCCTACAAGATAGTTTGTCATGCATACAACCTCACATGAAAAGGTTTGTTGTCAGTTGAAAAGAGATAAGTTTAGGTGTTTATGATTGATCCAAGCATGTTAAAGTACTTATAATACTATATATATATTCTATGTGACAAAATAAGCATCTAAATAAGTGATCACCATTAAAAAAGGTGAAATGATCAGTCACAGGCCTATACACAAGGTGAAAAAGTGAAAGTTGTCAACAAGTTTGTGCATGGTTGGAGATATTGAGTCTTTGGGAGAAATAAAAGGTGATTAATAAATTTTAAAGTTCATATTTAATTCTTAATAGATATAAAAAGAGACATTCTATGTCATTCAATCATATAAAGTCAATTTTATATCCCAAATGCATGCACACAGACATAAAAAGGGTCTACAAGCTTGAGATTATATGATTATAGTGATTTTTATTTATTAGACCTACCCATAAAATTATTATAGGTTTTATAGGGTTTTTAATATTCATATAAATAAATAATCATATCTTGATACTCTATATAACTCAATATACAATTTTTTTCTAAACTAGTATTGTTGTCGCTATGTAGATCCTAGTTTGCACGAAAAAGGACATAACATGGGTTTTATAGCTCCAAATGACTTTAAATTTGTATTTAATGTATTAATTTAAGTTTTTTTTTAATTTTTATAATTTATTTATTATACATTAATATATATAAAATTCAAAAATGCAAGCCTTCACATTCAAAAATGAAGGTAAATCAAACCTAGAGAGGACCAAAAGTTCTATAAGTCAAGTTATATTATTAAAAATGATATAAAATTATATTTTAGGTGATTTATGATGTAATAAATATTTTTATAATGTTATATAACCATAAAATAATATCATAATTAAGTTCTACATGACTATTCCTAAACATGGCCTTGTTTCTAGCTCTAAATGAGCTAGGTTGAGTAGCAAGTAATCACTTTATGAAGGTATTGGATATTATAATGGAAAAGGAATATTTAAAAGAGTCTAAAAATTATGTTCATGTCATCATATAAAATAAAAAAAAATGGTAACTTGAGAATGGATAATGACACCCAATCCTTAGGTCCCTGTTGCTTGCTCTCATGACCCTCTTAGGCTTACTTTCATTGATTCCTAGTCATCTGTGGCCTTCTATGCTTGACCCCAACTAAGTCAGGACCCTCTATTCATGAATAATACATCACCCTAGGTATCATCTACTCAGGAAAATAGCACCAAAGTTTGACTACAGCACTAGACCCTAGGGTGTCCCCTTTTTAGTGTTCCTGTCCAATCATAATTCGAGCCTAGATTACCATTTTTCCCTGATTCCTCTTATTCATTATGTTAGCCTAGTCCGATTTCATCTAACCCATGACCAATAGATCCATATATAATCCCATTCAAATATCATTTAGAAAGAGTTGGAAAATATCATTTAAGAAGGAAAGAATATAAGCAAGACCACTCAAGCAATCTTCTCTATTCCTTGCATACAACCAGCTTATACACTTTCAAGCCAATTCAAGACCTTACACCAGTCCCTAGTCATCTCAAGGTTACCTAGTATTATCATTTATTTTATTTCAATTCACTATTGTATAAATTGCTTTTAAAGGGATAAATACATATGGTTTGATCCTTCCTCAGAGTATTGGTATATAGGTGGCGTGCCCACACATGAGGTGTGAAGCACGTCTAGTCCATATTACACACACTAACCCCTTTTCCCATTTGTAAAAGTTTATTTCAATTGTATAGAAGATACAAGTACAGGAATAATCATCCCTACAAGGAGATATATTGATAGAGAGGACCTAAAAATTGGTACATAGGCTCACACTGAGTAGGTGAACAAAACCTAGAAATCTTAAATCTTCAAGACAATAGCATTAGAGAAGGACTACAATGCTAGAGCCTAAGGTGTCTAGTTTTGGCACTCTTGTCTAATCAGATAATGAAGCCTAAGATCTTATTTATTATAGTTTCCCAATCTTGTACATAAATTTCTAGACCCTATCTCAGTCAGAATAGTCCATAATAAGCTAAGTCTAATTTTCTCTCTCACTACTATTTTTGGAAAAGGCCTAATTACAATTTAATTTCATAAACTAGTAGCTTTAATTAGGAATACTATTTACTTATTTTTCCTACTCAAACCTATTTATTTAATATTAATACAACTCCATTATTCCCAAAAATAACAAATCATTTGGTGAACCCAACTTACTTTGAATTTTGCATAAAACCCCTAGAAACCCTAGGGTAAATTCCTAGCTAGTTTTGCCCATTAATTTTTGAATTTTTTCTTGAATATTAAAATTATAAATTCTTCTCATATTTTTTAATTTTTTGTATAAAATTTTAAAATAAATTTATTTCAAACCCTAGTTGTATCAACTAACTCCCAATAATTTTCCAATAATTTTTTAATTTTTTAGCTGCATATTAAAATCAAAACATCACTTCAAATTTCAAAAATTCATAATAAATTTGAAAAAAAATATTTTCCTCAAAACCCTAGTTGCATCTACTAGGTCCCACTAAATCAAACACTTTCCCATAAATTTATGAATTTTTACTCGCATACTTAACTCAGAAATTCAATTTTAATTTCAAAAGTTCATAGTATTTTGTAAAACTATCACTGTTAAATCCCTAGTTGCATATACTAGCACCTATTTGCTTCTTGAAGTATCACCTTACATCCATAATCAAATCACAAAAATGATTCTCACTTATGTACAAATTTTTCTTACATTTATAGCAAATAGCAAGGAAACCATAATGGGCCATATCATGTACATGAATGATGAAGTCTATCATATGTTAGTACAAAGCTTCATCCTTTGCATTGCATGCTTATGTTTCATTATATGGGATGATATTACAAAATTCATTGCCAAAAATGCACAAAATTTCAAAATTGTTTTTGCATATTCTCTTTTTCTCATATGAAATAATTACCAACTCCATTTTTCTAAATGCATTTGAAATGTTATGTTACATGTCAAAAGCTTATATGCTTTTATGAAAAAATTCATGATCTCTATCCTTTACTTTCTATCACTCATGTGGAAAAACTATCAATATTATCATGTTAAACATGTTATAAATGTTATGATTCATGTCAAAAAAATTTATTCATTGATGCTTTCTATCCCTTGCTCTCATATGGAATTTTTTTCAAGTTTTATCATGCTACACATATTAGATATATCATAGCACATGTCAATGTTCTCTATGCATCAATGCACAATTCCATATTCTCCATCCCTTATTTGATATCTCTTATGTGGAATGTTCTTTATAATAATATTGCTATACACAATTTATAACTCCACTTACATGCATTTTAGCCCATATACATGGTTTCTACCAAGATGTATATGCCTCCTTGGATACTCTTGTTTCAATGTCATATTTCATGCGGAAGAAAGAAATCCATTCTCCTCCTCTCCCTCAAGAGGGTGATATTTATTTTCCCTCTAAGTAGGTCCATGCTATCACCCCTCCAAAAGGTGAGGTAACCTATACTATTGTTCCTAATTCATACATTCAACCTATAGCTGCTTTAAACCATCTTCAACATATGTGCTTACATGTTCAATCAAAATCAACTAGGGTTTGCACTTGTGAGACTCTAAGGGATCAAATCACTAGTATGAGCAAGTTAATTTCAGATTTACAAATGAAAAATCAGCTATTACATGAAAATATCACAACATTGAAAAGTAATATTATAATACAACATCCTCAAAGGCATCTTAGTGGCAATCATGTATATGTACCTTCATCTAATCAATTGGTTGAAAGAAATGTTACATATCAAATCAAGAAATCACAACAAATTAAATTTAAAAATAGTTATTCAAACATCATTAAAATATCAAATAAGATTTAAAATGAGGTACTAAGGGAACTAATTACATCTAAGTTGATCAAACTACCTCCTCTACGTCTAGTAAGAAGATCCAAATATTATTGTGCATATCATAAAATACATGGGCATCACATAGATTTATGTTTGTCATTAAAATAACATATAAAATAGATAATTTCTCATAAGGACCCTATACAAGGTAAATCATTCAAGCAATCCATGATGACATAGAAACACATTCTCAAAGGGTCAAATTTAGAGACAGTACAAAAGTGGTTACCAAAGCATAACTCAGAATAACAAAAGGATCAAAAAGAAAAATCATAACAACAAATAATACCATAAGCACAAGTAAATCATGAAAAAGATACAAATCTACCTCTCTAAAATGAGGCTCAACTTTCAAAGCAATATGGGTTTGGTAAAAAATATCTACAACAGTTTGATTTTTAAGGTCAAGGATTATGCAAGCATGCTCAAGGCCTCACTACTCCTATTCAAGAAGTTGATAATGTTTATCACCAAGGTTTGGGATTTATTGAACATCCTAAGACAAATCATTCATAGACATAATTTATTAAATGAAAAGATCTAAATAAAATAAAATTCATCACCAACACTTTATTGGTTCAAAATCAAGAGGATAATGATGAGTGGAACAATACATGTTATTATGCTTTCAAAGATACTGAATATGCATCCAAATATTTAGAGTCATATTCTCATCCATTACATTGAGCTTCAAAATCATGAACTATTCCTTTGTTTGATATAGGACAACATGACAGGTAGTCTCCCATGACACTCATTGGTTAGTATCGTCTCTTCTCATCCTTGTACATAATTTCTTATGCTTGATTTTACATAACCTATATCAAAAATTAAAAAAACATTTAAATATGTCAAAAATAACAAAAATATTTTTATTGTATGCATCATCCATGCTTTACTTTACTATTACTATGTTAGGACTTACATTTATTGTTCTATGTTATTATATGTCAATTTATCTACATTACCATGATTCACTTGATCTTCTTTGTGTGTGTGTAGTGAAATCCATCTACTTGATTTCTTTACTCTACCCATTGAGGTGGAATTTCCTACTTCTACATTTAAGACACACATTGACATACATACCCACCAAGGGCATCTTCTACATGACTACACCATCTAGGTTATGTCATTCCTACACTCCACACTCTAAGTTATCATGTTGATGTACATTATCTACTAGCTTACACAAATTACTTTATCAACATATCATTATTATTAAGCATTTATGTATTTCTTAGCATATACCTAGTCTTGTACTAAACATGTCTTGCATACTTTCCCTCTTTCTTTGATTAGTTACATGTGATTGTATCTTTCCAATATTTACATGATTTATCGTCTTGTTTAGTGTAGATTGATGTGATTGTATTTCCATTCCCTACCTATCTATTTTATGTTCCTTAGGACATTTTCCAATGTCCTTTAATGATATTCATGTGTGTGCCCTAGGAAATTTTCCAATGTCCTTTACTTTAAATTTTCTATATGCCTATGGCCCTTGTGCCAACTTTACTTGCTCCAATTGTACATGTATGTGGCATTTAAACATGATTTGTATGCTTGATTTCTAGTTTGAGTGACATGTGACCATGTCCCTTGTTTGCATGGCCTCTTATACACCTTTTTATTCTTCTTGCTTCTTTATTTAAGTGCTTGATTACATATTTAATTATTGTAATGTCATGATCCTTATCATGAATTTTACTATCCTTTTCGATGCCATGATGGACATAATACTCCATCCCTCCAACTAACAACTAATAAACTAATAACTAACATTTCTATTTTCAATTCAATTCAAGAACATTGCACATGATATTACATTGTTACATCTATCTAGGCATACCACTATTGATCTAAAAATCTCTCAAATCAAAACATTCTATATCTTTAGATATTTTATTGATTATCATTGCTATATCATGTATATTTCCATATTAACACACTTGTAGGTCTTCTTCTTCTGAGGGAAGTCATTTTAGGGTACCTATTCCTACCCTTAGAAGAGGGGGAAATAAATAGGGGTTTTTCTATAGAGATTAGAGCTATTAATAGATTAAAAAATTTATTTTTAGAACAACTAAAATTACAACTAAACATCAAACCACTCAAAATAGACCAGGTAGACAGTTAATATTCTAGAATAGTGATCAATTTTATCCTAGGAAAATATCACCAAATTTTTACTATAGTGATGGACACTAGGGTGTCTATTTTTATGCTCATGTCCAAACATCACAAAAAACAAGTTTTCTAGAAGTAGATAGAAAGGTAGGCTTAGCTGAAATTTTGCACAATCAGACTAGTTCAAATCAATAGTTTTTAGTATAGTTTTCTAAGAGAATATAGATATAGGGGGCATCATGTGTGTCATGATTGGTTGTCACTTCTAATTTTATATATGATAGTTGTTATAGATTTTATATCATAATCCATGTTTCAAACACTAGTGATTGAGGGTAGATTGCACAACACTTTTGTTTCTTTTCTTTTAGTTTCAATATTACCCAAGCATTCTCAGTAGTTATGTGCCTTATTCCATCTATAGGTGGTTGGCATAATTTTTAAGTGGATTTCATACAATCCTAACCTCCACATTATTAAGTACCTAAGTTCTTGATTGGCTTCCACATAAGACAAATTTTTAGTTTTGGTGTGATTTTCATACAAGCCAAATCTCCATCTTTTTTGAGTTATCCAACATTGGCCTAGTTTCTAGCACACATTCAGCTATCCACACCACATTGTAAAATTTTAAGAACATTCAAGGGATTTATAAGCCATCTCATATGACATACACATTCATACATACTGGTATCATTTCTTAGCTTCATTTCATGAGGCAACAATGGAGCCAAAGGGATAGCCCTTATATTCTTAAGCCACCTATTCAAAGGGATTGGACACATAATCCAAACACCAATTAGCATATACATGATCATCTAACTTAACTCAGTAGGTGATGATGGAGCTAAAGGGTTAGCCTTTTCATTTTTGAGCCACTTTTTGTGGAATTAAGCACTCAGCTCCATTCATGATATAAATTTTAGTACAACATCATACAACACATCCACCATTACTTGGCATTACTCAATATCACAATAGGTTTTGTATCAATGAGGTGTATTCATTTATTTATATTCCTCTCTCTTACCCATGTTTATATATTCTTGTTTTATATTACATATAATAAGAATTGATATACTCTATGCTTTCCTTATATAGATTCACACTTACACAACATGATCTCTAGGCACTATCCAAAATTATTCATCATCACAAGCTTCATGGGCTTCAGCTTTGCAGGTAAGTTTAGGTATGCTTTCTATTTTTCTTTATCCTCGTATTTTTCTTTGCTACATCATTATAATAAAGTGGGAGGGGGTGGGGGTGGGTGGGGAAAATGTAGTCATATAAAATGCAAAAAAATGGTAACTCTAGCATGGCTAATGACAGGGAATATTATAGTGGTGAATATTCGTACTTTGGCAAATTTTACATTTTGTCAGTGTGTTTTTTGGCAATTTCTATGCCATTCCATGGTTTCCTGGTCGCCAGGCTTTCTTGGGTTTCATGATTGCCTAGCTTTGTAATCACCAAGGCAAATGTTTTGTTTGAGTTTCTGCCTGGCAGTATTTGCCTTTCACGCAGCCGACCAGGTAGTGCTTAATGTGGAATGTTCACCAGGTTTTAAGTTTTCATTTCATGTAGTATGGGAGAATTTGCCATCCCAATTTCATTTTACCATGGAGGAGTTGGCTCCTTTCACATTATGGGAAGTGGAGGAGTTGGCTCATTTCACCAACAGTCACACTTTCATTTGTAATATGTATAAAACCAAATTCAAGAAAATAACAAAGAGACATTCAATAAGTACCGCTCTGCTAGGTGCTAACACTCCATCAAATTTCTAGCAGTGCACTGCACAAGACACATCGCTCAGGCCCAAATTTGACAAGTACAAGTTTAAATTTAAACGGATTATCAGTCCATCAAATTTTTGGCAGCACACTAGGCAGGACACATCGCTCAGGCCCAACTTTGGCAAGTACAAGTTTAAATTTAAAAAGATTATCTGTGGATTGAGATGTCAGGGGAGGGTGAGTCTGTAACTAATATTGCTCAGTCTAAGGGAAGTGACAAGGGTAAAACCCCCAAGGGCAATGAAGGGATTAATCTTACATCAAAATGCCAAAAACTTAGAGATACTACCATAAAGGCTTTCTTTGGAATTGACAATGTTTCTGGTCCACCAACTTTGGCAAGTACAAGTGTAGAAGGAAATCACAATACCTCACCACCACTAGAAGAGCAGGTTGTTATTCAATTAAATCAAAATGCATCAAATAAGGATAATAATGTTCCAACAACAGATGATGTTATAACAGAGGATAATATTGATGTTGGTAGGAAGAAAAGAAAAAGCAATGTAAAAATGGGGTGGGAGTGGGAAATGAAAAGGACTTTCCAGGTTGATTGGGTAGCAAATTACTGGTTTATTGAACCAGTCACAAAAAATGATGAACCACCAACAGAATGCAAGTGTACGATTTGTACCTGGAAAACTAAAAGAGAGAAAAAGTTGTAGTTAAAGCTCAACACTATAGAAAAACATATTGGTAAGGTTTATGAAAAAAAAATCATAGATGGAAAGGAAGTAGCGGTAGTGAGATGGAAATCAAAGGAAGAATGCCTTCATGTTAAGTATGCCATAGAATATGAAGAGCATTTCAAGAAAATAGCAGTAATTAGTAGTGGCAATCCAATCAAGGATGGGCTTCAACATGTAGCCAATGATGTAAACTTGGCAAAGAACGTTCAGATGAGTGTTATTTTTCATATTCTATCTAGAGGGTGTCCTATGAGAGAATTTTCAGAATATGGTAATTTATTATCTTTTTTGAGAGTTCCTCACTATCCTATGTCACATTGGTCAATAAACACTGGATGGGAAATGGCAAGCTGTCTTGCTGAGGTGGAAAAGTAAAATGTACAGGAGAGAGTAAAAGAATCCAAGTTCATTTCATTATCCGTAGATGAAGTCACTATGGTAGATAACAATGCTTGGGTTTGTATGCATGTATATACTGTAAAAGATCATGTCTGTCAAGCTAATCTACTTTGTGTTTGTAAAATGAAGGCCAATTCAACTGCAAAAAAAATATATTTATAAGTTAAGAAAGCTTTGAATGAAATTGCTGGTATGTATGACTTGACAATTGCAAATAAGTTAGTGTGTGTCAGAGCTGATGGAGCTGCATTAATGCAAGGGCAAAGGACTGGTCTTTGTGCAAGATTACAAACTAGTATTGCACCTTACATGCTTGGCATACACTGCATGGCCCACCGAATGAATTTAGCATATAAGATTGTAAGTACTTTTCTTACAATGTCAAAAGTTGAAGATCTAATCCGTATGCTCCACTCGTACTTTTGTAGAAGTCCTAAATGCTTTGTATAATTTAAGATTTTTTCTGAGGGAGTAACAGCAAGAATAAGATTCTCAAGGATGTTGAGACCAGATGGATATCTTTGCATGGACCAGCAGAACGAGTTCTAGTAGAATATCAATCCTTGATTGGAGTTCTATATGAGCAATGCCTTACAGTGGACAGAGCTCCTGATTTGTTAAATAAGTTAAGTGATATAGAGAACCTATTAACTTTAGCCAGTCTTCTCCCCATGCTGGATTTAATGAAAAAACTTGTTAAGAAAGCCCAAGACAGAATTATGTATATTCATGAGTATTTTGATTTACGTAAAATGACATGCATGGCTCTGGATTCTTTGTATTTAGATCTCTTAGGTCATAGCCCAATTTTTTTAAGGTGGGAGATAATTACAGATTTGAATCATGCTGAGAATTTTTTACAATTCAATGGGAAAAATGAGCTATGTCTGTTTGTGAAAGGATTTGAAATACCAATGCACCAATCTAAAACAACCAAGAGAGGCAAAGTACTACCAGTTAGAAAGGATGATTTTGACAAGATTGTTAAATCTGTTAGTGAAAATGTGAATTCTATTTCCTACCAACTTTCAATTGAGATTCGTGAAAGATTCCCTCGAGAAGAAATTCTTGAAGCCATGAGTTGTGTGTTTCCTCAATTTTGGAAAAACTTTGGACATAATCCAACTGATGCAAAGTTGTTTCATAATAAACTTGACGAATTGATAACACAGTTTTCAAAGCATATAGATTGCAATGGACAACTAATACAAGGGATCTTAGATTCAAATAATCTTAAAAATCAATGTAAACTTTTTGCATTGTGTATGAAAAATCAGATGGAAAACTTTGAGAATCCATTCGACCTTGGTGTAATAACAAGGCTCTGGAAAAGGATAAGGCAGAGTGAAGTATTACGTACTTCAATATTAGAATATTTAAAACTTGTTGATTTATGTCAAACAATGATATTAGGGTCGGTGGAAGATGAGAGAGTTTTCAGTGCATTGGGGTTTTTGAAATCAAATGTCAGAAACAAACTAGACAAAAATTTGGAAACTTGTTTGAGGTTGTTTGTAACTCAATACAATGCTAGAGATTTTCCTTATGATAGGTCATTGGCCATTTGGAATTCCACACGTGAAAGATGAGGCCTTCACAACACTTTAAAAGATGGTGGTTCTAATTCTACTGTTGACTCCAACATAAATGATGAATTTAGGTCTCAAAGTCAAAATGAAGATGAAGATTTTACAAATTTTGAATACCCGATTCAGAATGAAGAGGAACCTATTAGTAATAGTCAGACTTCAGTTTTAGGATTTGGAGTCCATATGGGATATAGATTCTAGAAGCATCACATTTGAGACTGAGTCAATGAAGTGAATCGTGATTTAGTATGTTTTTTTAACCTTGAATACAATGAAATGATTCGCCCAAAAAATTAAAATTTTACTATGATTATTATTTTTTGTTTGCCAATGTATAATTTTTTTGTGGTTTTAAAATAACACAATTCGCCCAGATTTTACACATTGTTTGAGAGACTATGAATGATTTGGAAATGGATATTATTATTTTTTCTTTGTAAACTATTTTTTTCGCCACAAAAAATAATTTTTTTTGTCATGTGTTTTACACCTTTCACCAATTTTTTACACCTTTTCTAAAGGAGGGGTTTCTTAAAGTATACCCTGGCTAATGATACCCAATCCTTAGGTCCCTCTTCTTTGATCTCATGACCCTCTTAATCTTACATTCACTAATTACCAATCATATGTGGCCTTCCAGACTTGACCCCAACCAATCCAAGACCCTCTTTTCATAACTAATCCATCCCCCCAAGTCTCATCTGATTAGGACAATAGCACCAAAGTTAGATTATAGTGTTGGAACCTAGTGTGTCCCATTTTTAATGATCCTATTTAATCATAATTCAAGCCCAAATTACTATTTTTCCCTAATGCTTATTGTTTATTATGTTGACCAAGTCTAGTTTTATCTATCCCATGGCCAATAGATACATATATAAGCCCATTCAAAGATCATTTAGAAAGAGATGGAAAATATCATTCAAGCAGACAAGAATACAAGCAAGACCACTCAATAAATCTTCCCTATTATATATATACATCTATCCTATACAATTTTAATCCAATTCAAGACCTTACACTAGCCCCTATTCATCTCAAGCTTATCTAGTTTTAGCATTTCTTGCATTTCAATTCACTATTGCATAAATCACTCTTAAAGGGAGAACTATATATGGATTTATCCCTCCTTAGAGTATTGGTATATAGATAGCATGTCCACACATGGGGTGTGAAGCACGTCCAGTGCATATCACACATACTAACCCCTTTTCCGTATTTTCTAAAGTTTATTTCAATTGCATAAAAGATACAAGTACACAAAGAATCAACTCTATAAGGAGATCTATTTACAATGATTAGTTGAAAACTGGTACACAAACTCACATCAAGTAGGTGAACAAAACATAGAAAGTTTAAATCCTTAGGATAATAATGCTGAAGAAGGACTATAGCATGGGATCCTAGGGTGTTTAGTTTTGACTCTCCTATCTAATCAAAAAATGAAGTCTAGGATCTTGTTTGTGATAGTGTCCTAGTCATGCACACAAATTTATATACCCTATCTCAATTAGAATAGTCTATAACAATCTAAGCTTAATTTTCTCTCTCTCTCTCACTGCTATTTTTAGAAAAGGTCTAATTACAATTTAATTTTATATATTAGTAACTTTAATTAGGAATATTATTTATTGATTTGTCCTACTCAGACATATTTATTAAAAAGAAAAATCCATTATTCCCAAAAATAATAATTTAGTTCATACGTTTCAATATGATTATTATCTCATATCTCCAATATTACTCTTCATCTACCTCCAAACAAGCCTAACAAGCTGGTGGCTGAGTGAACATTATTACAAGAAAAGTGATAATGACCAAAGGTGAGAGGTTTGGCATGATTCAATATATGAATTATATTTATTTTTTACATGGAATACCTCATTCTTACTATATATATATATATATATATATATATATATATATATATATATATATATATAGACACACACACACACAATCTACCTTGTCTACACTAATGAGGGGGATTGTTGTAGTAAAAAATCAAGAGGGCCTAGTTTGTCTCTCTAAGAGGTCTCTAATTTGAGGTTTTCATCACATTTTTATATGTAATAAGAATTTAAAAGATGCCTAAATTTTATTTAGATGGTAAAGGTGGAGGAATGGCCATAAGTGGGGATCCTACATTTAAAATCATTCAATATCATGAATATTCTAGTGAATGTAATGACAGAGTGGCAACTTCAGAGTTGACAATCAGTTGCATGTAGGTAAGAAGGAATAAATTCCAAATTGGGAGATAGTTTCACCATGATCCCCTAGGAAATATGCTTTAAATAATGTCAAATAGGCTACCCATATTCTTTGTCTAGGAAAATAGTCATTTTATGTAGATAAAGAAGCATTGAAGGTCTTTCAAACTACTTATAATAATGAAACTACTTCATGGGAGTTGAAAAAAGGTTGGTTGAATAAGAAGTGAAACATTTAAGACAAGAACATGGTGAGTTAAGATCAAAATGGAATCAAGAAAAACACAAACTCATGAAGGCATTTGATCACATCAAACACTTCAAATAGCCATGATGTTCCTTCTCCACCTGCCTTCATTAAAGGTGACCTCATTTCAAGGACAAATGCTAAGTACTTTTAGAAAGATTCTCTTAGCTTCAAGAATATGAAATTATTTACTAACAGTGTCAACTACATGAAGGTGGAAGCTTATATGACACCACTAACCTAAAAAAAATTGTAAGTAATTAAAATGAAATTTATATGTACTACCTAAAAAATCAAAAACATTTGGTAACATGTATTATAACTATATTTTAAAATTCAAAATATCTGCACATATAAATCCATTGAACCACTAGGATTTACTCTAATATTTATAGTAACAAGAATAAATTCATGCTCTGATTCATGAACTTTCCATAGATTCATATTTAATGTCCTTCTATGATATTTTTACAATTAAATATTCATTACAAGAACCAAATTTGAATATGTTAGTATCTTCTTGTGTGTTTCAAAGTCTTTAAATATCCATATATCTAAATTTATGATTGGATATTGTCAAAGCCATGTTTTAGTGACTACCAAAAACCCAATAGGATTCTTAATATTTTCTCCATCTATGACTATGGAATTGAATTTTTTATTTTTGTCTACATACTAAAATTAGTAGTAGTCTATCCCTTATTCATTTTCCTCACATATAATAACTACAAAAACATTCCTTGTATAACAAAAAATAGTTTTTAATGACACTATATGCAGATAGCTAATGGAATTAAATAGTACATAATGATTAATATTCTACCTAGCTACACTAGATTATATACATGGTCAAAGTCATGTGATGATGACATAATTGTAAATTGTAATGCCCATGGAACATGATATATGTTGATTGGAATTAGAGGTTTGAAACTCTATTCATTTACCCACTCTTGTGATTAACACTCATTCCAAATAAAGTCCATGCATACATAATAGAAACATGCCAAGTGTATTGTATAAATAATCTAAAAGCCTACATTTGAGATATGAAATGAGTAGAGTTAACTTGAATCCATTATAGTCATACAATCCTCATATTTTTCCAAGTTTTCTTCCTCCATTAACCAAAAATATCTATAAATAGTTGAATTTGGTTGAGCACCATGGCAAATGTTCTCATTAAACCATTCAACCACACTTTGTGCATTAGTCAAATGAGCACCTGTTGATGCCTAAAAGTGTATCATAGGTGGTTCACAGTGTTTAAGAAACAATTCTCATTTCTAGATTCAAATAATCCATTACATGATTTTTAGGTTATGATATTATTGATATCTGATTTAATTTATTTTAGAAATAATAGAGTTTTATTCCCATTTTAGTTAAGGGTCTAGATTAATAAATCAATATAAAATATAGTAATAATTATAGTCTTGATTTTTGCAATTGTTTATCTTTTTCACCTTTTTAAAAATATCAATAATTAGGAAGAAATGTAAATAATCTAGAAATAGACTGAGATGGATGATACAGACAATGATAATGGTTGTGTAGGACTAAGAAGGTGTCATAAACCTGAATCTAGATTTCAATCGATGAAAGGATAAGAGCACTAAAAAGTGGATGCTTTGGTGTATGCCATTATTGTTCATTCTTAATTTTATTATCTAAACTAATCACAAAGACCTAAAACTTTTTGGGTAGTTGCATTGTGCCTATGCAAGTCTAGCTATGAAAAATCAAGTGCTAGTTGTTGATGAAACTCACTGTAGAGATTATTTTGTCATCAAACCCTAACCCTCCATTATGATTGATAAAATGATATTTGAATCACTTGAAAAATAGAGGGGTTTATTTTGTAATATGTACTAAACATGAAATCCACACCCCTTGTGTGGGCATACTACCTATATACCAATACTCTAAAAAAGGATCAAGCCATATGTAGTTCTCCTACCTAGTATGCTTTATGAAATAATGTGATGTGGATACAAAATGCCAATTTGATAGTGTTTGAGGTGGCTATGGGTTGATATGATAATTTAAGTAGGTGTGTATCTATGTTGGGTGACTGTATGCAGAGAATAGGGAAGTTTGCCTTAGTTATTTGTTTGTATTCTCGCTTTCTTTGTAAGTTTTGTCACCTCCCCTTGTAAATGAACTTTGAGTGGGATATTCCACGCACAAATTTAGCTACTACACCACCCTAAGCTATAATTCAAAATATGCATACAACTCCACCAATTACTTCTAATACATAGGGTAATAAATTTACTTCACATTTCACATTACAACATTTATTGAAGATGGGTTACACAGGTCAGGGCCTTGGAAAACATGAGCAGGGAATCCTAAATTTCATTGAAGTATATGATCAATAGGGTAAAAAAGGACTTGGATATAAAAATGATACATCTAATGCCAAATCTTCTCACAATTACTCTCAACACATTGTATTTTGTCCACTTGTTCCATGAGAAGTTGATAAAATGAACCATGTTTATACACTATTAGTCGTATACCCCAATCTCATTGATGATACATTTTTTGTTGATATACCAATTCTTGATGAATTCAATAATGATGAAGATATCTTAGAATTCCTAGGTGCATATGAGGATCTCCCTTCCTTTTGTCATAAGAATAGGTTTCCTCATTCCACATGTGCCCGGGCATACTTTGGTGAGCTTTCAGAGGATTTAGATCATATGTTACCTTACACAAATGATACAATCATTACATCACCATATACTTTAGATCGATCTACATTTCTTAATGAAGAAATAGTCAAATTTAATTATAGAACTCAAGACTATCCTTGCATCATACTCTTTACTTTTGCCTTACATAAATCATAAGATATATATTCTCTAGGTTTTAACTAATTTTCTTTAAGTATTTACATTTACTTATTCCAACATGCCTGGCATTCATTCCTCATTTAAAATACATAGAATTACATTATATCTCGATGACAAAAAAGTAAAGAAAAATATTCACAAAATTTATCCTACACTAGCTTTCCTTATCAAGGATGAGATCCAATAATTGTTAGATGTTGGTTTCATTCGACTAGTCACCCATCCACACTAGGTTGCTAATATTTTTCTAATTGTAAAAATTAAAAAATAAATCTAATGTTGTTATGAATCCATAGACATCAACAAATCATGTCCTAAAGATGATTTCCCTTTAACAAACATTGATATGATAGTCAAATATATAGCTAGATATGAGATGATCTCCTTTATGGAAAGTTTTGTCATGTATAATCAAATCAAGATAGCCAAATAATATC
Organism: Torreya grandis; assembly: GCA_037957365.1. NCBI lineage: Eukaryota > Viridiplantae > Streptophyta > Pinopsida > Cupressales > Taxaceae > Torreya > Torreya grandis. Next base: position 900,405 of record JARHVA010004004.1, read on the forward strand.
AAGAAAATACTTCTTTCACCACCCCATGGGCCACCATTTTTTATATTGTCATGCCACTCAAATTAAAAATCATTGGTGCAAATTTCCAACATGATATGATGCATATATGTCATGACATCATTCATAAGATAATTAAAGATTATGTGGATGATATTTTAGAAAATTAAAAAGGGAAGAAACATCATGTAATTGATTTGTGACAAACTTTGGAAAGACTCAGAAAATACAACATTCAACTAAAACCTAAGATATGTGTCTTTGGATTTTCCTTAGGGAAACTTTTGGGATTCATTATATCTCAATGAAACATATAATTTAACCCTAATAAGCTCAAATAAATCATGGATATGCCTCTTCCTAATAATATAAAACAACTTTGGTCTCTTTAGCAAAAAAATTAGGCAATTCATGGATTTGTGACACAACTCATAGATAAAACCCAATCATTCACTAGACTACTTAAAAAGGATATGAAATTCAAGTGGAATCTTACATGTTAGGAGAGATTTGATATACTTAAGTAATACTTAATGAACCCTCCCATCTTGGTCCCACCTATACCTGGTAAACCACGCTTACATTACCTTTCTATAAAATATCATGCACTAGGAGCATTCTTATCAAAACATAATGATTAACATAAATAAAGATAAATTTACTACATCAGTTGCACACTAGTTTACTATGATAAAAATTATTCATTAATTGAAAAACATGGCTTAGCACTAGTATTCACTACTCATAAAAATCATCACTACATGATTAATAATGAAACATAGATCATTACCAACATTGATCCCTTACAATTCCTCATGTTAACACACATCTTTCCTATCATATTTCAAAATGGGTTATGTTACTTATAAAATTTGACCCCAAAATCATATTAAAAAAATTAGTAAAAGGACAAATAATTGTAGACTAGTTGGAAAAAACACCATTAATGGATACAAATATTATTAATAATGATTTTGGAGATGATTTCATAGTATACAATACCACTATCGATACATGGATAATGTTCTTTGATGATTCTAGATGTGCATTTGGTGCTGGTGTTGGAATTATTTTCATCAATCCTTTAGGACACACAGTACCTATTACATATTGACCTAGGTTTTCATACACCAACAATATCATCAATATGAATCTCTCATTTTAGGCCTTTAATCAGCTCGGGATCTCAAGATAAAATCAATAAAAGTTTACAGGGACTCCAAATTAATTGTTAATCAAGTCACATATGTTTACCAAATAAAATAATAACACTTGATTCCTTATAAAGACATGGTTTAGTGTCTATGCACCCAATTTGATGATTTCTCTATAGAGAACATCCCATGCAAATACAACCATTAAGTCAGTGCAATGGTAAGTTTAACATCACTGATCCCCATAGAGATGGATGTAAAACAAGATTTATTCATAGTTAAATGATTATAATCTCCATCAGTATCCCATGTGGACCTTATCACTCTAACAATATTAGTTACCACACACTATTCAACACCATCTGAATGGTTCTCTAATATATACAACTTTTTGAATAAATCTATCACACCAAATACTTTTATAAAGAAAGAAAATTAAAAAAAAAGCAATAAAACTCCCTTCGATATGCCATCATTTGTGGTGATTTATTCAAAATATCTTTTGATAGACACCTAATATGATGTTTAAAAATCAAGGAAGTTAAATAGGCTATTCGATGGATACATGATAATGAATGTGGTGGTCATTTAAGTGATAAAGCAATGCCACACAAGTTACTTAGACAAGGTTACTATTAGCTAACCATGGAACAAGAATGTTAAGAGTATGTAAAATTATGAAAAAAATCAATGCCATGGAAGCTTGCACCAAATACCTTCATAAGAGCTTTAACTTATCATATCACCATGGCCATTCATGTTATGGGGATTTGATCTAACTGGAAAAATAAACCTAGAATCTATAGGAGGCCACAAATTCATTATCACAACTATATAATATTTATTAATTAGGTAAAATCAATCCCATTATAATAAAAAAAGGGGAATATATTTGTTATTTTCTCATGACCAATATAATTTCATGCTTTGGTCTCCTAGTAGCCATAATTATAGAAAATGGAACCTCTTTCAAGGAAAAAATAGTGAAAATGTTCTGTGCCAAATACAAAATTTGACACACATTCTCTACAAAGTTTTATGCTAAATAAATTTTTTGACACACATTCTCTACACCATAATACCCAAAGGGTAAAGGTCAAGGAGAGGCAACAAATAAGATGATCAATAGTATTCTTAAAAAAAGTAGTTACCAAATTTGGCGATGACTGACACAATAAACTCATCTATGCACTTTGGGATTACCCCACCAATATAGATACACCAACATGATTCACTCATTATTTAATTATATATGGCACTAAATATATTATTCCATTAGAATTATAAATCCCATATTTATGGGTGTCTTTAAAAGGACACATCATATATGACCAGTATAGAGAGCAACATCTCCATGAACTAGAATAGTTGAATCATTGATGTAGGAGTATCAAGTAAATCAATGTAGTTAAGTGTATTTTGGTCATTTTTATTTTATTTGAGTTTTATAAGTCAAATAGGGACCTTATTAGGGTGTTATAATAATCATATATCCTTGTGTTGGATGTTCTTTGGCTTGGGAGAGTTTCTTGCCAAAACCCCATTTTGAAAATTTGAATTAAGTTCTTAGCTTAGGGAGGTGTTTTATGGTGTTTGGTGAATTATAATGTTTGAAGTAGGTTATTTAGGTAATAATATGTTTTAATCGATTCAAAATATTTTCAAATGTGTAATAAAATGGTAAATGAAATGTAATTTCATGAATCAAATAATTTGTAACTACCTTTCATACATGTAACTAACAGGCAAATAGAAAAGAATGAAAGTAAAGGAGAGATAAAATAGGTCGTAGGGGAGAAGGAGTAAATTTTTTTGAGGAGGATGAAGTATTGGATGAACTTAAATATGTAACATTGATAATTCCAAGATAATCAATAAGAAGTTTCCCCATTTTGTAGACTAACTATGTATACACATATGTTTTTATATTCTGTGTTAAGAATGAATGGTATGTATATTTGAAGTGAAATATATATATATATATATATATATATATATATATATATATATATATATATATATAAAGATTAATAAAAATAAGTATGTTTTTGGTAAGTGATTTTTATTATTTTATTAAGGTTATCCAAATATTTATTATTTATTCTAATAGTTCTTTGTAAGGAAATATTTATGAAACTATAAGTGACTTTAGAACTAGACACAGACAAATTCAAAGTCTTGATTAAACAGTTATATGAAGTGTCAAGAACAAAATAAATGATTAAATAAGTTATAATAGATTAGTACAGACCTCATATAATCACCATATGCATTTTAAACTAAAAACAAGGAGATAATAACTCTCGGCTTAACACAGTCCTGTAAATAAGTGAGAACAAATACATAGTCAATGTTAGAAGTTTTTTTAAATGATCAAGGTATTAAGGAGAGATAAAATAGTTTAATAAGGTTTATCAAGTTTATTTAGACCATATATATAGATAAATATTCATGAATAATTATTCATATTTAGATTATACCAAATAGTGGCCCTTTATCTTGTATGCAGGGTTGAAACCTTTAAAAAAAGACAAAATGTAATATCTTTATTTGTACACTATCTAAGATTTTAAATTTTATAAGAAAGTTTTTAGAGATTTTATATGAAATATTGAAGTAGGTATTTATTTTTTTAGTGGTGTATGGAGAAAGGACCCTAAGATTCAAGGGTTGTGTAACCTATCAACCCTACTAAGAAACCAGACAGTTTGTCAAAAGAGGCATTGGAAGGATGTTTGAGAGATCATAAATAGGAAGTAAGCATGTGTAAAGTTAATTATTGATAAATTATAATTTATTAAAGTTTTATAAATGTTTAGAACTTGTCATATCTCTCAAAAACAAATTAAATATCCTCTCAACTAGTCACATGATAATGTTAACCTTGCCTTAGGGTTTTGAAACCTAAAATGTGTTTGTAAAATTTTATACCATCAAAATTATATAAAACTTTGTGTTTAGATATATTTACATTTGGTATAAGATATTTTCAAGTTTTTATCATGGTACAAACTATGTAAGTATAGTATATTAGGACTGAGATCAAAATAGGGTAACTAAGCCTAATTGAGGGCTAATTGAAATATGAAGGAGTTAGAAAGTGGTGGAGGAAAGTGAATTAGGAAATTAGATTTGGAGTGGAGATATAATGGGATAGAGGGTATAAAAAAAGTACATTGTATTTTCCATACCCATCTGTACTTATTTATACCAATTAAAAAAACCTAGAAAAGGCTACTAAGAGATAAGAATTGTTGAGGGTTTGAGAAGTCAAGAATATAGTTGAGGTTGTAAGAAGGTTTGAATTGAGTTAAAACAAGTTTTTTAAACCTAAGAGAGACTATCCAAGATCAAAATTATTTATAAGAGACCTAGATAAAAAATTGAAGTGATTTAGTCAAAGAATCTTATAATCTGATGAAGACTAATGAGTGAGAGGTGGAATTAAAGGGAGTGAGAAAGTGAATGAAAAGAAAATAATGGATGAGTGTAAGATATATGAAGGTTATAAAGTTATAATGAGATAATTAGAGGAAGCAAATTCAATAGGATCATATATGTTAATGATGTTAAACCCAGTGAATAGTTGATAACCAAGAGAAGATTGAAAAGAGTAAATGTTATAATTGATCTATAGGTGTTAAAATTGAGTTAGGTGAAGAGGAATAGTAGGTATCTACATCAATCATACACATATCTAAGCTACAAAACATTTCTAAGCTAATCAAAATTGAATCCAAAGAGCATATAATAACATAGTCCACAATAGGGAATTCAAAATTAATGATCTAGTATTAAAATAAAATTTTATAAAAATTAACATCAAAGAAGAAAATAAAGGACAATTTAAATCAAATTGGTTCAGACCATACATCATCACAGAAAAGATTAGCTTGAAATTATATCATCGAACTTCACTTAATGGAAAGGTATTCAAAAATCCATTGAACATCATGCATCTATGGAGATGCTACATATTAAAAAATGAACTCTTCATTTTCATTTTAATTATACACACTTCCTCTTATACTATATTTCTCCTTATACATAGCTTATTTTCATTTGCTTGTATATAGCTTATACTCAAAAAATTCAAAAATAATATAACACGTCAAAATATAAAAACATTAAAATATTTTAAAAACACAAATTTTAAAAATTGTATGCAATACTATGTTTACATTTATAATACTTGCCACATATTGCATATTACTATCTTTCCTAGTATACTTGGTTTTATCATAGACATATGATTCAATTGTTCTTATTGAAGGCTTGCAAATTCTAGATAGGATTCTAGTCCACTACACTAATTTAGACCAGCTATCATCTACCCATTTGGGGCATTAAACTAATATAGGTTTATACATTTGATACATCTACCCAATTGGGGCATCTCATACACAATTTCCACTACTAGGTCCTATATTTACATACTATACAATCTAGTTTACACATTGATTTATCTTGATATTGATAATTAGTATTCATCACTTAGATTGTTTTGACTATCACTAGTTAGACTCAATATATATTAATCTTAACATCTACATAGATTTGCACTACACATTTATACATGATTTCATTTATAATTTTCCTATACTAGACTTGATTATGTTTCCTATGGTTATTCCATCTCTGTGGGCATTTGAATATGTCATTGTTCTTTGTCTATATGTCACTTCTCTATTTATATTCCTTAGACATGTGCCTATGTCCATTTTTTTAATTTTCCTTCTTCTATAATTAGACATTTTAACATGTTTTTATATGTGTCTTTAAGCCAAATTATTTTTTGCTTACATATGTGGACACTCAAACATGCCTTTATATGTCTTCATTATAATATTTAGTGACATGTGCCTATGTCCCTTGTATTTTGTCCCCTTGGCCTACATTTTTCATGCCTCATTTTCTTATATGTATACTTATATATATATGATTCTACACCATGAAACTTGTATTTTATTATTACATACACTAGTTTTTTTATACCATGAGGGACCTCACGTATCTACTGTTCCTACTTGGGATCTGTGATGGACATCAAGCCCTATACCCCTAGGTAGTTACTCAGATTTTTTGATGTATAGATTTATTACATCTTTATTCACACCGTTTTGTAATGCTAGATTACAACATACATCTTAAATTACTTATTCATGCTCATATAAATTTACATTCTGATGATATGTTTGTATATTATAATGGAATATCATGCACTTCTTCCAACAAACACAATGTTATAGAGCTACTTCTTAATAAGGTAGTTCTTACACAAATTTCACAACTACCCTCAAAAGATGGGGAATCCACAAGGATTTTTCATAGATATCAAGCTCCTACCTTACTATTCATAGATAAATTTCATCATACAGGGTCAATTTCATAAATCAAACATAGGTTAGAGATAAAAATTAGAGACTTATATAGCATTTTAGATCACCTAGATTTTATATTAAGAAGACATTAGCACCTAGATTAGGACACTAGTACTAAAGGGTAGTACTATCCACTATAGGTCACTATTTTATAGTATCCCCACCTTTAGGATAGTCCAGCTTATTCAGACTAGTACACTAGGTAAAATACATATTTGCATACATACCATCACAAGTTTGACAATTATGTTTTGATTTTACCTAGATACATTCATTACAGTTCATATTCATACTAGTTTCTCAAATTTGGGGGAATAATGAAAATCATGATCAATCCTACATTTAGTTTAGATGCATATATTTAATTATTACATACTCACTTTAGATTTAGTACACTCAAATTTCAGATTAGGGGCATGAGTACAACACATAGTTTCCATATGCTTAGCTACACACATGTTGATTAGATGGAATGACAAACTCCATTTTATTCTCTATGCTATATACACATACTATCACATTACAATTTGTCACCATATACATGCCTTACTCTATCTACATCATTTGGCATTCCTGAGTGGCTCAGAGATGCCTAATATTCCCAAGTGGCCACAAAGATGACATACACAATTAGATTTACTTAGTTAGATACTTGTATCCCTTTGCAAAGTTTAATTACAAATTCAACTACTTCAAATGGGTGGGATATGATCAAGTCATGGCCTAGTTGAATTATTGAGCCACCCGTATGAGAGGGTTAGACACACTTATGGTCTTATCCAAGCTATTCACATATTTGGATCCACCAAGTAGGGGTGGGTAATGATGGAGTCAAAACTAGACTGAGTTTATTAATCCACCCATATTAAGATTGATTAAGCCATAATTTTAGTCCTGGTTATTCAATTATATGACCACTATGTACACTCACACACATAGGTTATCACCAAATTTATGCACTAATTGGTGTACCTAATGAGGTGTATTCATTCCTTTTCTCTCTTTTTACTTAGCTTTACTCAGTTACTCTATTTTAGTATAGTCTTTTTATTTTGATCATCTCTTAAGGAAGGACTAATTTTTTAGTGTTTCATTATAGGACATTAATTTAGATCATGTTTCACATACACAAACCCATATTCGCATACTTAGACTTAGATACACAAGCTTGAATTTCAAGGTAAGCCTAGGTACTCTTATTTTTAATTTATACTAATCATTTCACTTTGTTGTATTTCTAGTATGAGGGGGCAAATGTAATCACCTAAAAGTGGTGATTGGATGTTAAGAGTGTTGCTTGAGTTAACCTATTCCTAGATTATCCCTAGACCTATCTTAAAGCCTTGGGCAAACTTTTCTAGTTATTGTGTAAACCATAAAAACCTATAATCAACCAAAACACAATCCTAGGAATTTATTCTTAGATCCCAACCCAACATACCTAACAATCTACCAGGTGGACATTAGATCCACATTTGGGACACTAAAACCACATGTCACTAATATCCACAACTACGAAATGTAGTTCTTATCCCTAACTCTCTCAAATGATTAATTTTTCAAATATGTTCCCCTCTTAATTTTGGACTAAGTACATTTTAGTATCTTCACAAGCTATAGTCTGTATAAATACAAGTCTAATTGATCTCAATTCACTGGATGGAAAATAAATGTAAAATCACATTCAAACCAAAGACAAGTTGAGAAACATTGAGGTATTTGATCTCTATTCTTCCCTAATTCTACATATTACCATCTATGGCATCCCTAATACTAATTTTCAAATATTTCAAAGCTCATGCACATTCAATGCATCCAAGTCCACTTTCATTCTAGCATTCACTTGTGCTTCCATCAAGTACTAAGTATCAGAACTACATCAAGATTGATCCTTATTCAAAGTATTGGTATGTAAGTAGATATATTCACATTGAGGTTTAGAGGATGTCTACCATATCCTACTAAAAAACACATAATTATTGTTCATGACATACTTATAAGGATGATTAGGTTTTGCAAACTAAATTAGGTATTTCAGTCATAACAAAGAGTTTTAGGTTTTGTTCGCATAGGAATATGACCTCAAAACATATGAGTACGTGCTTCTTGAAAATAGGAATAGTCCTAAAAAGGGGACACTACCACCACTTTAGAGACACTACAAAAACATGGTGCTACTATCCATATGGGGCACCACTATCCAATGAGCAAATAAATTATAGAATCTTATTGATGATAATTAGAACTATCTAAAACTCAATTTTTAGAACCTAGATCATTTGTGGTAGTCACTTTTAAAATAAGTCTATATTTATGATTATTTTTTTTATCATTTTTTATAAATTCAAATAAGATTAAAATATATAAAAAAATTAGTACTTAATTATTTCAATTTATTTAACTAATTTAGACATCTAATCCCTTTAATCTAAACATAGGTTTTACATAGTTAAACCCTAAATGGTTAAATAATTTTGACATTTTGTAGAGATGATAGATATTTTGGCACTTAGTGGATGCATCTTAGACAAAAAAATTATTATATATATTCTCATATGTTGATCGAGCATGGCTATCCTCAGAATTTGGAGGCATTAGGGAGATGAAGAGGACCTCTCTTAGTGTTGATCTAGTCATCATGTTCTTAGGACCATATGAGTGATTGAATAACACTTTTATATGGGAAGTGGATGGGTATACCATAGATGTGTCTATCACCTTGGAGGATGTCCATGCTTTTCTTTGATTGACCATTATTGAGACTCCTATGATTTGTGATGTACTAGAGGATGAGGAAGAGAGGTGAGCCCTAACCCATTAGGTGACTGGATCAGATAGGATTTATCCTCGATTACAAGTATACTTATTTGATGTATATATCTCAACCATTTCATATATGTGGAAGGAATTGATAAGACTTGTAAAATTGTGTGCATTGTGTCATAAGCTATATGGGATGGTACATATGTATTTGGTAGCCTTGTGTTAATCAATACTAGATCAAGGTGATATATATCATTTGGGTTTTATTATTTTGGTGTATCTCATGCATGGTATGATGACCTCAGGGTATAAGAATATGATCCACATGATTCTATTAAGTATATGGATCTATAAGTGGTTTCCTATGTACCAGGTAGTTGGGTTACCCCTTGTTATGGATGTAGCCTACCTTGGGTGGTGAGGTGGTGATAAGATCATGTAGTACATGTTGTGTTCTATTTTTTTGCCTTAAAAATGATTACCCATGGTAAGATTGTATGGAAATCCTATACTGATATTACATACATTTAGCTGGCTTAGGCTATTATGGCTACTAGATTAGCGTATGTTCATATTACTAGACATTATACCTCATGGGTGGAGTCATATCTTATAGTTCATATACATATATAGTTGGGACTACCACATCCAATAGTTCCCCTAGTAGTGCCTACTTATTGGGCACAATATGCTATAGATCTAAGAGGTAGAGGGGGTATAGGAGTACCTACATAGATAATTGTCATTAGGCCTCATCAAATGAGACCTTAGGAGGGTTGATAACAATACAAAGGGAGGGTAGGTTTAAGAAAAATGATGTGATAGTGTTGGATATAGATGGTAAGGATACAAGTGAGGATATTATAGATCCATAATAGGGATTATAGATTCCACTATAGTTTCCACCATGATCACCTTTGAGATGGAGGAATTATTAAAGAGAGGGGACACAAGAGAGAGCTAACACACATGAATATCGAATGATAGGGGATAGAGATAGCTAGTCCATATAGAGACATATGAGAGGAGGACCATGGTGTGAATAAATGGTGTCTTTAAGATTTATATTTTTATAGGGGAAGCCTAAAGTAGAGGTGCTCAATAGTTAGGATGATGGGGAGATAGTGGTTATTGACACCAATGTTGGTAATAAATGCTTTAGTTTTTTTAATTTTTTGTATATATAACTAGTTTCATAGCTATTTATGTACTTATTATGGTGAGATGGTTTACCTCTCTGGGTGTGTGTGTGTGTGTGTGTGTGTGTGTGTGTGTGTGTGTGTGTGTGTGTGTGTGTGTGTGTGTGTGTGTGTGTGTGTGTGTGTGTGTGTGTGTGTGTGTGTGTGTGTGTGTGTGTGTGTGTGTGTGTGTGTGTGTGTGTGTGTGTGTGTGTGTGTGTGTGTGTGTTATCTAATATATATTTGGTTTTTTTATTTTATAGATATGTCTAAGGAGGAGTGCAGATGGGGTTTTGTAGTCTCAATCACCCATTAAGATATTTTGTATGGGGTGCTAGGACACCTTGATACTATTATTATGAAAGACCATGTAGTACCATCTTCCCCAATATATACTATCTAGTTTTTGATTGGTGGGAGAAGAAGCTAGGTGACTAGAGACACATGGAGAAGGTTGAAAACTACCTATAGGAGTTGGATATGGGGAGGCATGATCCAAGAAGGCATTACTCCATGATTGAGATGTTAATATGGTTTAGATGGTAGAGCTTGGATATGTATAGGCCTAGGTGTCCAATCTACAGGGATAAGTTGATGGTCTAAGATCTTGGACTACCTCATTATAGTTTACTATTCATAGAGGTCAATTGTAGGCATCTATGGGTAGTGTGGCTCAGCCACTAGATAGACATGATGGAGCATAGCCTTGGGTCTATAAAAATTGTATTATTATTATTATTATTATTATTATTATTATTATTATTATTATTATCAGACTCATGTTGTATATTGACATGGACATTTCTTGATCTATGAGTTGTAATGATGTTATTGATGGATGTCTTGATGTATTTCCTTTCTAGAACATGTATTTTAATTTTTTATATATACTATGGAAAATATATGGTGTATGATTTATCTTCTAGTATTATGTGACACACATGCATGGTTAAAAATAAAATAAAATAATTTGGAAAAGTATATAAATAATCATAAAATGTAATACACACTATATCTTAATTGGAAATGTGTAAAAAAAAAAGATGAATAAATATATTAAACCAAAATGGTAAAGTAAAAGTAACAAATATTAAAATCTTGTTTAAGTAAATTTCACTAAATTAAAACATATATAAGTCATACTAAAGAAGTATGAAAATTTTGTAACAAAGTGGAAAATGTGAGATAACAAATGGTATTAAAAATAAGTGTATAATAAAGTTAATCAATCATACTAAATCTAGAAGGAAAAAATGAAAAGGAAGAAAAAGTAAGTATAAATCAAATTTAATAATACTAAATCAAGATGTGAAGTATGAGAGATTTAATAAAATGGTTTTAATAATACATGCAGTCATAAAATATGAAGATAAAGTGAAGTGTTTATGAAGTAATCATAGAACATACTAAATAAATATTGGAAGTATATAAACCACATACAAATCATAATGTAAAACAATTATCTCAAATTTGAATCATGTAATATTTATAGGTTATTATTGTGACATGGTCATAGTATAAAACTTTATGGTAATATTCTGTGAGGAATGCCTGGTCCTATCCAAGGTATTCTAGTATAACTCACTAAGGGAACACTAGTGAGGTAGATATAAATGTTGGAACATAATAATAGGATTTAAAGAACTCATTTGTGAGGGATGCCTAGTCATATCCAAGCTCTTATATTTCAGCACACAAGGAGAACACCAATGAGGTGAATGGTAATAAGAGAAAAATAAGGACATATTTTTTGAGGAATGCGTAGTCCTATCCAAGGTCTTATAATTCAAGTAACAGATGTTAACCCTAGGGGTATGATTAGTTAACAAAAAAAATATTTATTAAGTGGAAATATTGCAATTATTTGAATGAAATAGGGAGTGTAAAAAGTAAGACATAGGAATTTATAATAAAACCTTATTAAACATGAGGCATACTAGGTAAGATGAAAAAAGTTAAGAGTCTAATGACCATGAAAATACATAGGATACCTACTCGTAATAAGCATAAATGTATATAGGAAAATATATGGAATACTAAGATCAACCATGTAGGATATATAAATAATGAAAATAGAATGGACCTACATTCCCATGACATCTTCCTCTTTACTCAGGACCCCTTATAGAGCGATTGGTATACTATGAAGATTAGTTGCTTGTGTGAGAAAGTAAGTAGCACTATAGATTTTTTTGATTCTCTTATCCCAATCTATTTGCCTACCGCACCCCAATAGACCTAGACTGTATCATGAGTCCAAGTATGAAGTTTGAGCTTTGTTTAGGAATAGGAGATGTGCTAAAAATAGGAAATAACATATTTTGGTGTGAATTAAAAATTTTTATTTTATATTTTCCTTTTTGATCATTGATTTTTATTTAAGTGATTTGGATTTTTAACTTCTTTTATGGATTTTATGATTCCTCCTCCATATGGATATGGAATAACCAACATGAGTGATAAAAGTGATACACACGAATGAGCTTTAGACTTTGGTTATAGGAGGATAAGTAACTAGAGATATGACTAACTAAATAACTTAGGTTGAATTATGAACTAGTATGTAATCTCTAGTTTCAACCGTATGTATGCTTAGTATGTGAAAAATAAATAAGATAATAAGGGAGATCCAATAGATAATTGTATATAAGTAGTATAATGAGAAGTAATGTTTTATAATTGATCATATGGTAAAAATAAAGTAATAAAGGAATGTGAGTTTTATAACCAAGTAGCAATTTAATAATTATATTTATTTGAGTTTGAAAGTAAAAAATAATCATAAAAGAGAAAATAAAGGAATCCATGCAAAAGAATTGAAACCATAAGCATAATTTTAGAGCCATGAAAAATACTAAAAATCCATAAGAGAAAGTTAAAGAGAGTGAAACTAGGTACAACACAAAGAAAAGCGAAATCATGTATGCCAAATAGTCAAAGAATTATAAGATATATATATAACTCACAAATATGATATAAATTATATAATAAAATGATAAATAATGTGAGAGAAAACCATAGTGTGTTCACAAATATTGATAGATCTTACCATAAATGTCATCTATAACATTTGACACATTCCCTATGTAGCTAAATTTTGATGTTAATCAAAGTCTCATCAATATTTATAGAAATTCATGAAAAGACTTCCTTCCATATAATTTGTCACAAGAAATTAGGTGTGGGATAAAAAGAGTGATGATAATATAGTACCTCCTATGTGGGACACTCAATAAAAGGAATATGTATCTAAATATGAATGGTATTTATGGATCTATATGGAGGTAAAAATGATTGAAATGGAGGAGCCTTCATTCACAGGTGACCTATAACAAGAGGAATAACTAGTATAGACTATGGGAAATCTTGGAGATGATATGGAATCACTTGAAACCTATTAGTATGGTGAGTATTACATTGATGCCAAATATAATATACTTCCCATTCAGTATGTAATCTAGAAGTAGCTTGGGAGAGCGTATAGTCTTATCTTTGGGATGCACGGTGACTAGATGCAATGCATCAATATACTACCTAAGATTTTGGTAGTGAGTAAGTGAATGATTATGTGTAACATGAAAGCCAAAATACCTCTATTAGTATACATTGGAGGTTTAATAGTTGAAGTGATAGAGGAATAGGCCTAATGCTACTGATGTAGACAAAAATCCTTGGTCCAATGACCAAGAAATTTATGAATATCATAATAGGGCCTATCTACCCATTGTGAAGTTAAGGGATTAAGCTTAGACAATGGTAGAATAACATCACCTAGGAAGGGAGAAGATGGAGTGGAAAATGTACTAGAATCATCTATATATGGTTGATTTCACAATGGGTTAAAGCAAAGTGGCTAATATATGTGGAGGAATAAAATTGGAATAATCATGATATCAATCAAAATAATAGGGTCCTATCATGGAATTATCCATAATCATACTCTTGATATGTTTAATAATGGTTGGAGGTGTAGTACATATGTGATCCATCTTTAACCTATGAATAGTAGAGGAAAAACTAACATTAGGTACTATAAGAGAAGGAAAAATAGAAAAAGAACTAAAAAATTGTAATAAATAAGAATGATATATAAGAACCTCAAAATTTTTATCTGAAATGAATG